>RJWT010032896.1:0-14105 GCA_004365215.1 Cuniculus paca | reverse complement strand
TATTCAGTCTGCAAACTGGAAAAGCAGAAAAACCAATGGCCCAATCTAATCTAAGGCCCAACGCCTAAGCGTCAGGAAAGTTTGCGAGGTAACTCCCAGTTGGAGGCAGAAGATGAAGGTTTCAACTCAATACATAAGAGAAAATTCACCTTCTCTCTTTATTTTTATTCTTTATTGGGGCTTTCATGCATCACAATTGCTTGTCTTCATTGCCGAGGTCAGAACTTTTTGCTGTGTACTGATGTCATATGACAATCTTTTCTAGAAACTCCCCTCCCCCACAAACACTTGCAGAAATAATGTTTTATCATCTTTGCAGCATGTCTTGTCTCAATTGAGCTCACATAAAGTTAAACATTACACTATTTTTATTTTATGATACCTTCCTAAGGCGTATTATTGTGCGTCAAAGCTAATGGTCATAAAGAAAGATGAAGAGGTCTCTTTAAGATCATATCCTTTCAAACTGCACCTATGTGAGTGGGCACAAATAATGGCCCACTCATATGTATTAAGATGTATTCACTTCTTTAGATGTATTCACTATGTATGCCCTGATTTTTCTTGCAAACCAGTACATTATTCACAAGAAGCTATAATTGTACACTTTGAGCCCTTAATCTTTGCTTCTAAAATTAGTCTAGAGAGTCAAGTTTTGGCAAACAATTGAATGTAACTTAAAATGAACTGTCATTAGAAAACAGTTTGCACTTTTCAGAATTTTCATGATCTAGTCACTGCAAAGAACATGACCAAAACAAGACTTGTGAGTTATACAGAAATGTATTGATTTTTATTAATAAAATTTTATAAAATTTTGAATATAAGCAAAAGTCAGTAAAATATGTAAGCAACAGACAAGAACTATATATGAGACTAAGAAATGCAATTTGAACGAATGAAGAAGCTAACCACATTTCTCAGAATATTAGTTTAAATATCAACACTTTCTTCTCAAATTTGTTATAAATATTTAAATTTTACTTGTTTACTTGTTTATTTTTATGGATATGATCAACAAAATATAAGCATTGTGAAAGTAAATACTTATATTTGCTCAGGACTGGGTATGCAAATTAGTGTGCAATTTTTAAAGTACTAAAAAATCAAATTCTTAATATGCAAAGAGTTCTTACAATCTAACATGTAAGAAAACTATTTCAAAAAAATAACATAACTCCAATTCAAAAACTTACATGACTCAATGCCCTTTATTACTACTAGTACTAGTAGTTCTGACCACTTTACTTTCAATAAGTTATCAAAATATAAAACAAATATGTAATGCTTTTTACCTTCTTTTCTGCTAAATAGTTTATTTCAAAATAATTTGAATAGTTCAGGACTTTTGATATTTCTAATGAAAGAACAAGAAATGCCAAAATGTGTCTATAAAAATATAAAATGCGATTTTCCTTAACATGAAAAGTTTAGAAAATAAACTGGATATAGGAAAGTAGAATATCTATTTAAAAAACTATACTCTCACCATAATAATTATAACTCTGTGCAGCCTACTGAAAGTCATTTTCCCAAGGATATAAAAAGATGTTGAGAAATTCACAGAATAACATTGACTGAGGAAAAGCAAAATTATCTATACACTACTACATTAATTTGGCATTGTGTAAAAGTTTGTAAAACCCATGTACAAATCCAAGGGAAAATGAGAGTAACAGTACATATTTACTAAAAGCACTCTCCAAGTGTTAAAAATTTTGTTCCTCTTATACTTTTCTGTATTTTCTTTATGTTTTACATTAACAGATGCATTTCTTTCATAATTTAAAGTCAATGAGATGATTTTGCTACAAAAATTGGACAATACCTGATGGATATGGAACAAGTGATATGTATATTGTAAATAATATCTCAAATAAGCAACATCTTGCATTTTATTGTAAATAATAATTTTAATTGATAAACAGTAGACCTAATACCATTTTCTGGAGAGTGGACAGACTTCACATTTATTGGAACAAACGTCTTAAATAGTTTCAAAAGCTCTTCTCTTTCTCCTTTGCTAAATAATTGCTACTAGTTTGCCAAGGAGGGCAAAACTATCATTATCTTGTGGGAAAACAGCTTTCTGAAATAAATGGTCTATTCATGAAATTGTGAATTTTCTAAATCCTAACACTATTCTGAAGTTTGCCAGCATTAATGGAGTTAAAGAAAAAAAAAGCTACAAAAGTACATATACCAAAATCTAGTCCATCAACATGCAAGGAATCAAGGACACCCTCTTGTTAGTAGGAGGGAAAAAGATGCACGATTAAAGAAAATTCCCTATGCAAAATCATTCATATTATAAATTCTCCAAATATAATGAAGGTTACATTTCCCAAACTGATGCAAAATCACAGCAACCTCAAGACTCAAGCTAAATATATGCATAAAAACAGTATACTTGTTGTAAATACAGCAATCAAGCAGCAGTAGCACAAATTATGCATAAGAACTCCTTCAATCAAGTAAGGCAGAAGGTGAAAAATCACCAACCCCGATCATCTTCAGACCTAGGAGACAGCAAGCTAAATGAAGAGGGAAACAAAAGTGGCAAGAGCATTTTGAAAAATCAATTATTAATGAGTGAGGCAAAGAACCTTGTGTAAATATTTATCAAATGGATAGCTTTCCTAGGGGTTAGGTCATCATCATTAGTCTAGTATTATCATAGCCTACTCTCTGTTCAGGCAGGAGGGTTGGCCAAATGAACTCTCCACATAAAAACCAATATTATAGAAGTGTGAGGTTGTCTGCCAAATTCAGCAAATCATAACACCAATCTGGAGATGCCAGTTGTTAGGAAAGGGGTAGAGAAAAAGTGGGTCAGAGAACTGAAACAGATGACTGTTTTGGCCATGGCTACTTTTATAACCATCCATATCCTTTGACATAAAACCTGTGAAAATGAGGCTACCCTCTGGGGCAGCAGTTTTTCATCATTTTTGTTACTATGATGACTGTCTTTCCAAGGCTCATCTCTACAGAATCTCTTTTCCCTCAAGTTCATGTAGAGATATCATTGAGAATCATTAAGATGATTTCAGGACAGGCATCTGTGGTAACAAAGTGAGAGAATGAATGTGCAGGATTGGAGTCACAACCAAGGTCATTTCCTGCCTATGCAATGAACGACCTCAGGTGTGTGGGCTACCTTGCTGGAATCCAACTTGATATTTTAGAATGAGAAGAAAATGTAGAGGTGGAATAATTTAAACAGGAGACACCCAATTCTCATTTATGTCACTGTGTTTTTTTATCAAATGGGCCACACATTTTTTAACCTTCTATATATTCTCAAATATTTTATAAATCTTTAAGATTTTTCCCTTAGAAAATTTTTCAGTAAATAGTAATTAAATAAATGCATAATAAAAAATCTAAGAAAATATTTTATTTGTGAATTTAAATATCCCATAGCTGTATATCTGTTGTTAGATGTTTGGGATTCTCCCTTTGGGAATGCTCAAGTGTGCTTGTTTTGCAATCTCACACTCTCTTTACTGATATGGTGGGAACTGCTGCGTTCATTGTGTTTCCCATACCATATACAAGGGTGTTTGTTTGTTTGTTTGTTTGAACTAGGATCTTGTTATGCAGTTCAGGCTGACCTTGAACTCAGTATGTAGCCCAGACTGGCCTCGAACTTGCAGCAATCCTACTGCCTCAGCCTCCCTTATGCTGGGATTACACATGTGCACCACCATATCCAGCACCATATACAATTAAAGTAGCTGTAGACTCAACTAGGAGAGAAAAAATACTAAATTATAAAAAAATTCAAAGATTATGAAGTGTAATTAAGGCTTGTTTTAAACCAAGCAATCCATGTTTTAATAAAAAAAACTAACAAAAAATAGGAAAAACATATAGCAAATTAAACTTCTTCCCTTCCTCCTGTCCACTCTCCTATTTTCCTTCCTTCTTTCCTTCTTCCCTTCCTTTCTCCCTCTTTTCCTACCTCCTCTGTGGACCCTTTCCTCCCTGTTTTCCTACCTTTCCTTATCTATTCAATCATTCAAACATACCATATTCTAGATGTTCTAGATGTAAGTCACAAAAACTGTAAGACATAGTTATTGTCTTCAAGAAATTGCAGTGAGACAGACTTATAAATTATATTTTCTTAAGAGCTATTAAAGGTTGAGAGAAATGAGGAGAAATGCTGAGCTCTGACAAGGAAGTAAGGGGAAAAAAGGAGACTGCAATGAAGCAAAAAGCAGAGAAGAGTGCTAAACTCTGTACTGAGATTGGAAGGCAATATTTAGTTTCTGTCATCATTATCTCCCCTTCAATTTTTTTAATTTCTTAAGCGACACTAAGAGTAAGTAGTATTTAGACAGATTTCACAAATTACAATAGAGTCCTTATTGGGATTAGGATTATACTTTATTACATAGAAAAGAAGGAGAAGGAAAGAAACAGGGCATTGGGGTCTTATTAGATGAAAAAGCACAATTCACCATTTTCTCTGACCAAATTCATCTGCAATTAGGAATCGGCTGCCCAATACCTTGAACTTCTTAACATTAACACTTCATGCTTTCTTTTCCTGCAGTTTAGATTAAAATATAGGTGCTTTGAAGTTGAAATTGTTTGTTTTTTTAAGGAGGTCAGTTTCCATCATGATTCTTCTTCTCTAATCTGAGTCCACATTGCAAGTTTTGTTCCATTGATTCTTGCTAAATCAGGACAAAGTTTATATTCCCATACTTTTTCCATCTTGAAAATGACAATTTTTGACCACACACACACACATACAACAGGTGACGCGTGCCCTTTGGGTTACAGGCGTATTTTTCTTCTGAGAAAGGGCTTTCTGTTACAAGTTTTCTGTTTGATACTGTAAAGAACTAGAAGATTTTATTCGTAGGTGAGTATATCTTATGCACAGAGAATGAGAAAATCAATGTGACTGAGATACAGAAACTTTTCTAGTACTCTTTAATTTATACTATATGCCAGCATGCAAACACTGCCCTTATCTTTACATGTCATTTTTGTCATTAAGAAAGAAATTCAGACATCAGAAAACGCTTTTTTTTTTCTAAGAGCATAGATTAAAGGAAGTGAGAAATAGAGGGAGTGGTATAATTCAAGCTGTAAAGAACGGATGATACTGAAATTTTTTTCTTAGAAGATTACTACACATATAAAGTGGGAGAAAGTAAAATATAGATGGTGTTTGCGATGTTTCTTTTTGTGTTACAATAATATAAACAAAATAAGAATAATACACAAATTTGTAAAAGCCACTTGTATCATAATGCTTCCCAATTCACAAAATAAGGTCTCTGTTATTTTATTAATTAAAGCTAAATGAAAAGAAACTATATAAACTATATAAAGTGTCTCTTCTCTATTTTAATGGTAAATTTCTAGAATGCTAGGAAGTTGAGCATTTTAGAGATAATGAAGTATGATAAATGATAGAACCAACAATATTTTTAAAAAAATGGAAATAGTTTGTAATAATTTCTATTAGTAGCTTACTCAAAGAATGTTGATAAATGAATATTTTCTTGCAGTTTGACTAAACTTTAAAGGAGAAATTTTTTTAAAAGGTGAGGCAACTACATACAAATTTCAAATTGATAATTTTTGAAATAGTTTATTTTGTTTTTTTTAATGGTTTATTTTGCTGTTCACTGGAATTTGACAAATTTGTGCATTTTCAAGCTATATTCTTTTATAATTTTTAATGCAAAGAAATGATTTACCAGAAACATATACGTTATTAAAACTGAAAAAAATAGTCATTTTTACTTTTAAAAGTTACCTTTTTGATGAACCAATTTAAGATTTTGTTTTTATATTTATCTTTGTTTTCGCTGACATGGCTTGACTGATAATAGAAATATGAGGAAGAAAATACCACATTATGAAATTGCTCAATTAAAAAACTACATGGTATTGCCTAAATAAGTGTAACCAAAGCATTTAATCAATGTTTTACCTATGTAAGTTAACTTTTTGCATTTTTAGCAACCTAAAAATAAACAAACCTGATATAGATTTATAATACATATGTATTTACTTAAATATTGAATTTTTAGGATGAATAATTTCCTTAATTGATGCATCAAAAATATCTGTATTTGACACTTCAATAAGCATCAAATTCAGTGATGAATTTTTCACTATATTGGTACAAATAGCAGCCTTGCAATTCTTCTTTACTATGTTGATATTCAGGCACAAGGGAAGACAAGAAAGTGAATGTGAAGAGAAAGGCAGGACAAATAGATTTAAAAATATATCATGCCATGAATTCATCACTCAAACATCTCTAGGGTTTATGAGTTTTGGACTATCAGTACATTCAATTTATAAAAATTAATGTATATATTATTTAAAACAACTGTAAAAGAGGAAAACTCAAAATCAAATAAAAATCACTGGCATCCTCCAATTGTTTTGCTTTCTTAATAAATCACACCAAAAAAAAATAAATCACACCACTATCTACTCCAAATTTATCATATTGTAGTTCGGCATTTTTTGCTTTTATTTATTTTTGTATTTTGCACTGGCAATTACCTTTCTGTGTTAGTTAAATTCTAAGTCTCAAAAAATTAGGTTAAAGATACCCAGGTAGTTGTGCAACACTATTGTGGGCATTTCTTTGTGGGTGTTTCCAGAAGACACTGACTGTGGAAGAAACCAGATCCTTGCAAATGTGCATAGGTATCATCTGATCCATTCAATGTCCAAGTAGAATAGAAAGACAGTGCAGATGTTCATCAGTTCTCTCTTATGCAGGTGTGACATTTATTTTCTTTAATACTGTAATCCTGGTTCTTCAATCTTAGGATTCTGGAATTTAAATTAACAACCCCTCACTCCCAGATTTCTTAGGGTGTTGGGTTATGACTGAGTTGAATCACTGCCTTCCTCAGTTTTCCAAATTGTAGACAGCATTCTGTGGAACATCTCAGCTTCCACAATTGCATCAGCTAATCAGTGCCATCATAACTTTCTAAAAATCATAATTTTCTATTTATTTTTGGTTCCATTTCTCTAGATAATCCTGGCACACCTTCCTGTGGGCATAGAAATTCATTAAATTCCCTCAAAGAAAGACTGAGCTCAAATGGAGTTCTCAACAGCTTTCTTCATCTCATCCTATTTCTTTTTTATATTGCAACCACTTTTTTCTATTTACTTGAAATCTTACTCCTTCCCAGAAGAGTATCGCTATTCCATTCACTGTTTTCTGGGTAAAATAAAAATAAAAATTCTTAATAAGCTTATCATTCCTTCAGTAATTTGTTTTACAAGAATATTTCCAACACCATTTCTTACTACTCGTGTTCCTCGCCCTGTTTCAAGATACAGTTTCCTTTAGATTCTCAAATATGTCATACTGATTCTCATTTTTAGCCACATGCGATAGCTTGTGTTTTAATTTGTCTCAATACTTTGGTGTCCATGAACTGTATTTAAATATGTAGTCCATGATTTGTTCAGTTTATTATACTTTAGCGGACAACATACTTACTATGTTATAAAAAGTTAAGTATTTGTCTAAAATAACAACTCCTGTCATTCTATTCTTTTGCTTTAATTTGTCAAGTAAAAACTAATGATTTAAGGGCTGGGGATCTAGCTCAGCAGTCTAAGCGCCTGCCCGGCAAGCGCAAGGTCATGAGTTCAATACCCGGTGCCGCAAAAAAAGAAAAAAAAAAAAAAACTAATGATTTAGCCATACTGACACATACCAAATGTACAGAGACGGGATACGTAAAATAAACACTACGCGCAGATGCACGCATAAGCACAGACACATGAACATTGAACGCTTGGACAGCAGCGCAACACAGTGAATCTTCTGCCAAGTTTGCAGGGATGTGAGTTGATGTTTCAAAGGTTGTCAGCATCAATTGCTATAAAAGTTGAAATGATTGATCGACATGTAGGAAGAGAACTTGACGTCTTTAATGTGTGTCTAACTTTGAGATCTATGGGAATTTAACAAAAGGAAATTGAAGCTGCAAAGCCTTTCTAAAGATCTAAATGTACACACTGTGGCTCTATTTTTATGCATGACAATGGATATCCCCTTAGGCTAAACCTGCTAAAGCTGTCATCATAATGGTAATAGACCTCCAATGGACCTTCAGAGGTTTCTTGGTGAATCTAACACGAAAGAAGAGCTCTTCATTACTAAAGGTGTATGTGAGAGTTCTTTGTTCTTGCAGCTACTACATTTGCTCTTCATTCTGCAGCAGGACAATAGAACTCCTATGAAGAAGTGGTTCTGTTTATATTTTCTAACCTCATTTTCTTCATCCTTAGTTATGATATTTCTACCTGACAGTCAAACTGAAAAAACAAGTCACCGTGAATGCAGTAGAAAAGGAATAGAAAGGCTAATGTCACCCTAAAGCACTATTGCAAACACAAAGAAAGCATAATTCTATGTCATAAATATAACCTTGAATGACATACTCACATGAATTACCTCTTTGAGTTTTTGACAGAGGAGAACAGAAAGTTGCTAATGAAGTCACGAGAGGCTATGGGAGTGCATATCCTGAAAACCTTCATATTATGAAAGTGTTAGAACAGGTCAGTCTGCCTCATCCACGATATAGAATATCTTTGTTATCTGAAGGTAAAATTAGACTTTTGAAAAATACACACAAAAATGAATTCTGACACTCCTATCAACACTTCCTTTTCTGAGCATGTATTTGGTTGTCCTTTAATTTTAGGAGTGTCGTATTTTGGTGAAATCGGTAATTACTGTTATTTGATTTTGTTTTCCAACTATACAATTTATGTGTTTTTCTCCTAAATACAATAAAAGAAAAATGAAAATTAAACTTGTAATATACTATGAAAATACTCTGAAGATTTGCCATTGTGTGAAATCGGAGCATAGATCTTGACTCAATACAGGTAACAGTGTATGCTAATTCAGATTTCCTAAGGTTCTCAGAAGTGGCAGCAAGTTTGTTCCTGTTCCTAATTCTTAAATGATAGAAGAGAAGTTTAATCATGTATATTGTGGAATTTGAAGAATAGAATAATAATATATCCCTTAAAACATGTCCATCATCATGCCACTGATATCTAAAATACCAATATAGAATAAGCACAGTATAAAATTCTAAAACTAAGTATTATTTTTCTGTGTATTTACAGTTTAAAATTGATTTTATAAACTGTACTTTTAAATGGATGAAGAAGGCAGGACATGTGTCATTGCAATCAGTTTAATCAAGGAGCTGTTTGCATTTGTAATGTTATTATCCTGTAAAGGAAAAATGCTGAAGACAAATATCAGGACACTCAAAAGATGTTTCTACTTTACTAAGAAGTGATGAGTTTGTGATTTAAGCCATTTCTCTGTGTTAAAGTACAAATATATCTGCTTGATTTCTGCTTCATTTTTCACGTAAGTTTCTTTCCCTCTCCTACAAGTAAAACTATTCATACCTTAGGATGCGTGGCTTACATCCATTTATAGAAGAAAAAGATAATATATTTCTCAGTTGTAGTTCAAAAGCTCTAGGTCAAGCCACTATCTTAATTAGGCTTATGATCGCTCCTTAGTCCAATAGTAGCATTTAGTGTTAATGTAATTCAAGTGCTTACCTTCAGTCAATATGACTTGAAATAAAACAATCCAATTATGTGTTCTACGTAACTAGTATGAGTGGCAAAGTTGGCCCAGAATTTGCCTCAGAGGATTTTTCTCCGAGCGAAACAGCTGCTCCAGAACACTGGGATGCACTGCACAAAGAGGACCAGGGCTCTAGTGTGTCATATCCCAGATATTGAGGAAAGGAATGGGCCAGTGAGGAGATCTATGGGATTATGGAGAAGCCAGAGAAACCACAGTTACTGGGAGAAAATGGTGCAAAGCAATTAAAGGGAAACTCGCTACCTTCACAGTTGTTTTAAATGCCATACTGACTTTGAGGAATTGGCTCGGAAATATAATGAAACTGAGTAGGTTATAGAGAAAAGGGTCTTGGAGAAGTCAGAAAACTATGGCTTTTTAAACAGTACTGAGAATTGAATATAGGGCCTTTGCACCAAACTACGTCTCCAGTCCCCTCTGCTCCTTGTTAAATTTATAGTTTGTGAGATGCAGTCTTACTGTCACCAAATTGTCCAGGCTGTGTTCAAACATGTGATCCTTTTGTCTCATTCTCCTGAACCGCTTTGGCTATAGGTATGTACCACTATTCAGTGCTTAGGCCTTTCTGAATATAAGAGTGTTTTACAAATTCTACAGATAATTACACATAGAGGTTAAGACCAAGAAGTTCAGATGAGAAAAATAGATAAATACGCCACAGCTAAACATAGGAAAGAATTAGCGTCTAGAAGGAGATGAGGTCAGGGAAATATTCTTCTAAAACAGTGTCCTTCTTTTCTCCAATTAGAGTGTTTCAGTGGAAAAAAGTTTTGTTTTTGATTCAGAAGAGTCCTAGATTATAATCCTGATTCTATCATTTATTTTTTTAGTGCTGGAAAGTTGTCTGTCATACAAATTTCTCTCTTCATTCCTACCATAGAGTTATCCTGTATGAAATCATTGGTTGTTTTTTTTTTTTTTGTAAGACTGGAAAACATTATGTACTCCATCACATTGTTGATTGCAACAGAGGAAGTACTTTAGGTCAGTGGCAAAACTGTTAAATGTCTAAAACGTAAAGCAAAAAAATGAGCACTAACAATATATCCTACACAAAACACCATTTCAGACAAAAAGAGAACACTATATCAAAGATGAAATCTAAATGATTTTTAGCATTTTTCCATGTCTCTGGGAGAAAGATTTTTCAGACAAGATACAAGACATAGTATAAATTACCCAAGACAATGCATTCAGAACTTCGATTACATTAAAACTGGATCTTAAATCTTGGTTACAATCCAAATGCTCCTCAGTCAATGAATGGATAAAGAAGATGTGGTTCTTTTATACAATGGAGTGCTACTCTGCCATAAAGAAGGATACCCCTGAGATATTTCTAGTTAAACTGATGTACCTCGAGACCATATTTTTAAGTGAAATAAACAGGATTACACATGTGTAAATGCTGTTTTGTTTCTCTGGTGTGAGAAAGTGAAAGTATGAATAAGGACCTCGTTGTATAATAGATATTGGGAAATAGGAAGAAAATGTTCAAATGAGAAGGAGAACAAGGGAGAGGGAAGGATGAAAGGAAAGAAGGGGAAAGAAAAAAGAGAATAGAAGAATAAATTGGAAACAAAGCTTTTGTAAATAAGGAGGTGAAGAGGGATTGAAGGCAGGTGAGGGTAATGGGAAAAAAAGGAAGAAGCAAGGTATACCACGTACAGGTGCAAATTTCCATTGATGAATATTATCATTATGCATATCTGAAATGTACCAATAAAATAAAAATAGAAAGATGAAAAACATTAAAACCAAGAGCTTATACTTTCAAAAGACACAATGGGGGTCTGGAGATATAGCTCAGTGACACCTCATCGGCCTGGCAAGCACGAGGTTGTGAGTTCAATTCCCAGTCTCAAAGGGTGGTGGGGGGCGACTAAATGGCTCTACACATCTACCAAGTTGACAAAAATTTTATAAGTTGAAAGCAGCACAAGTTGATATGGATATGAAACACTGTGAACACTCATGCAATTTTAGTGGAAGTATACATCGCCATCTAATTCAGAAAAAATTACATCATCAAGAAAGGACCAAGTCACCAAAGCCTTGTAACTTGGGTCTTATATTCCAGAGAGTCATATGCAAATATTAGTCAAGATAAATTTGAAAAGGCAGAGCACGTGCTTAACACCATCTAGGTCCTGGTTTCAGTCCCCAGCACCAAAAAGAAAAAGAAAAAGAGTTGGAGAGGGAGGGAGAGAGAAAGAGAGACAGAGAGAGAGAGACACACAGAGACAGAGAGACAGAGACAGAGAGAAAAGAAAGAACAAGAGAAAGAAAGAAAGAAAGAAAGAAAGAAAGAAAGAAAGAAGGAAGGAAGGAAGGAAGGAAAGAAAGAAAGAAAGAAAGAAAGAAAGAAAGAAAGAAAGAAAGAAAGAAAGAAAGAAAAAAGAAAGAAAAAAGAAAGAGACAAGGAGGGAAGGAGGGAGAAGACTGTGTGCAAACATGCTCAGAGTGGCATTTTTCATATTGTTTAAAGTCAGAAACAATCCAAATATTAATGGGTATACAAATTATATGTGTATATGTTATTGAGTTATTTATAAAAATAACACATATTATTACTAAATGCAGCAGAATGGATTAATCAAACAAAACCTCCAACACAAGAAACCATATTTTAAAATATATATTAATGGTATGATTCAAATCACAAATATTTATTTCTAAAACACACTAAACTAAACTATCTTGTTTATTCATCTGTACATATTGTAGTAAAAACTTGAAAGAACAAAACAATCTTAAAAATGAAGGCTGATGCTATGCTGTAATCAGGAAAGAGGCACAAAAGTGATGGAAAATCTCTAGTATTTAATTATTTTTTGCTCATTCCACTAATTCTGAACACATCATAGTAAATAGAACCTATACTCAATATCTTGTTGAATATGGCATCTGTGTCTTATCATTTTCCAGAGTAATAGAACACTCCTTTCCCTTTCCTTGCTACAATCCAAATAAAAAGCAATTTCTAATAATTTCAGCTGAAATCACATATTCCTGTAATACACCTTACAGAAATCTTATGATTCAGTGATTGTATTAGTTTTCTCATTGTTGGAGAAAAATACTTGAAACCCACAATTTAAAGGATGGATTCAAATTGGTTAAGAGTTTCAAATGTTTAAGTCCATAGTCAACTATTTATAAGGCACAAATATTGTGATGAAAGAACAGGATGGGAAAAACAACCTCACTCGTGGCACTCAAGAAGCAAAAAGACAGACAAAGAAGGTCCAGAAAAGGGAGGGGCACCAGATAAACTCTCCAATATCACACCTAAACACTATACCTGGTTATCTCCAGGGGTGTGTTTTGCTAGCTGTCTATGCATCTGTTCTAGCTAAGCACGTTTAAAAGCAAAACTGTCACAGTAATCAAATGATTTTTCCATTGGTTTTTATGTTATTTGTAAGAACATACTTATCTCTAGAGCAGGACCATATCATGGCTCTACTTCACACTAAGTTTTATTCTTGTCATGGTTTTGAAAAGTATTTAAAACAATTTTTTCCTACATTTTACAAAGGTTATAAACTGATTGATGATATGTTTTTGTTTTCAATATTACTTGGTTGAGCTCTAAGTAGTACACAATGCATACATTCAGTGTGTACCTGCTGAATGATTAATCAATTATGTTTGATCCAAAGTAGTTTCATTAGACAAGGGAAACTTTTGTTTGTTATAAATAAGAAAAGTTATGTCAATGCTATTACCCAATAGGTAACTTAATAAAAACTTCCTTTTATAGTCCTTTCACTTGTATTATTGTATATACATATGTATATTTAAACTATTGGAAACTAGAGGAATGTGTGTGTATCTTAAATGTTGGCTATGAAATGAAAATTATATGTATATTTTGTCAGAACATAGTCAGTCAACATCTAGCCACATAACCCCACATAATGACTAATACTGTGCAACAGAATAGAAATGAGTTTAATATCTATTATAGTGAGTATTGATAAAACTTCATTAAGGGATTTTTAAATTAACTTTTGTTGTTCTTGTACTAAGGCAGAATTTTGCCAATTCAGTTCCCAAAGCAATATTATTTAGTAGTTCTTTGTGTTTTAGTTTTGTATCTGCAGGAATGCCACACTATTGTTAGGACTTAATTCATTTATTTATTCAATAGGCTGCTATATATTATGTCATTCTAATAGAGAAAATGAGACTATACATCACTGACCCTACTTCTTTGATATAGATACATTTCTATGGTGTATGTTTATTTTTTATTTCAACCAGGTTTTACATTAATTTATTATTTTAATGTCTGTGACTAACTTTTAAAAAAATCTTTCCTTTGAATAGCTGAAGTCTTATGTACTTGCAGAGTTTAAAATGATTTACAACTTTTTACTTTGACCATCACTTAGTTTTCTATCACCTTCTCTGTCTACTATAATTTAACATAATATTTTAA
>RJWT010032895.1:0-14015 GCA_004365215.1 Cuniculus paca | reverse complement strand
TTTTTTTTTTTTAGCTTACATAAGGAATGATGAAACAAAAAGGTATAAAACAAAAAATTCTGATATTTTAGATACTTTGTGGTTTGTTTGTTATGGAGATAATCTCAAATATGAATCCTTTTTCAAAATGTTCCTAAATAATCACAGATACATTTGGACTATTAAGATTAACTTTATCTCCACCCATATGTTCTCTAATAAATGAATCATTAATGTTCTAAGTACACAGCTCTTAAAATAAGTCATACATTATCCCCAAATTCTATTTTCTTCAAACATTTCATAGTAAAATGTAGCAGAATAAATCTCTGAATTTGCTTCACACTTCACGGACATGTATTTTAAGTGGTGCAGCTTCATTTCCTTAATTAGAATGAAGCAAAGTTCATGGTAATGAGTATACATCATAGATTTGACATAATTTTCTAAGCTTCATTTCAATTTATTCAGGGAAATTAAGGAAAATATAATTATCATTATTTTTATGTAAAAAATCATCAAAAAAGTTGGAAATTTCTTTGTATCCACTGGGCAGTTAATTATAGAGCAACAACTTGGATAGATTTGCCAAAAACTTGCATGAATATGTTTCAAATGATTTAAAAAATTTTTACTCTTTTATGGTATGTATACATTTGTTAGATTCATTAACTGTGAGTCTCACGTACTGATAGTTTGAACTAGATAATTCTTTGTGTTGGAGGCTATTCTATGTGTCACAGAATGTTTAACAGCATCTTTAGTTTCTAGTAGTGGATGCCAGTACCATCTCCTCACCAGTTAAGAGAATAAAAAATGTCTGTAGCTGAATACAGTAGTGCATACCTCTAATCTCAGATATTTGAGAAACTGTGGCAGAAGAATTGAGTTTGGGGTTACCCTGGGAAGCTTAGCAACACCGTATCTTAAAATTTAAAAAAATGGGCTAAAGATATAACTCAACATTAGATGGCTTGCCTAGCATACAATAATTGCCAGTCTATCTCCAGAAAAAAAAACCCTCTAAATATTATGGAACACTTAGACAACAAAATCAAAGACACTCCTATAAGAAAGTTGTGTGTGTAGGTGTGTGTGTGTGTGTGTGTGTGTAGCAGTGATGGCAAAACTTTTAGATAGCAAGTGCCCAAACTGTGATCCAAAACCACTTATTTATTGCAAAATTGCTAACACTGCTGCTATGTGTACTGTTATCCAGTGCCCCACTGCTGGGGCAATGCTGGAGTGACTTGCCTCATGTACCAAGAGACAGGCCTCTGTGTGCCCTTTGTGGTGTGTGTATATGGGTATGGAGTATGTGTCCACATATAAGAAAATACATATAATATGTAAGTATTTAATAATAATAGTAATAAATATATGTATACAAAGAAATGCTTAATATCACAGAGGACATTTATTCCATGTTTTAAAGGGAAAGGAAAAATGTAAGAATAGCTAAAATTTACTGTTATGTATGCACCTGCTTTGTTTTCAATTAACTGTGATAATTCAATAACTGACAAGCATGCAATCTATGAAACCTTTCAACAGAATAAAAATAGGCATCAATAACTATGTATGAACCAGAAATACTTGACAATAAACTATTTATATGTAAGTGTTACAACAAGTGTTGTCTTGATATGTATTTTGTATTCCATCCTATTTTAGTTAGTGAAATGAAGTTATTGCTAAATACAGAACTTGTAATGTTTACACCATCTGTCACAACCCCAAATGTCCCAAGTTCTCTTGTTTCTTAATCCTCCCATCTTCTAAGGCAGTGATGGCAAATCTATGGATCGCAGGCCACAGCAGGCATGCTGAACCCTCTCTGTCAGCAAGCAAGCCAAGTCACCCCAATATTTCCCCACCAGCAGAGCATTGGACAACAGCACACATAGGGGCCATATGTGTGCCCAGAAAGGAGTAGTGGTGCCACGCAATGATATCACAAACCATGACTCATGTGAACTTGTCAGTGCACTGTCATGGATATATATATTTGCTTAGACTTGCTGTGAGTTTTAATACATTCACTTTTATTAACACAGGATTTTAGCTTTGAGTTTTCTTATGAAAAATCAAAATTTAATAATCTAAGGTTTAGTAAAGTGATGTTCTAATTAAGTGACTGAGATTCTTTTAATGTTGTTCTGTCCCCTTGGTATATTTGAATCTGCACCATCATATTTAGTTGTTTGTAAAGAATTTATGAAAACAAGAGCAAGGATATGTATATATTTGCTTGAAATGGCTGTGATTATAGCAGAGGACTCTCAAAGTAGCAAATGTACTCAGATTGCTTTTTCAAAGCTGGCCAAGTGGAACACTGACCCCATGTGCTGATGGTCAACAAATTTAAGAGGAGCCCCAGTTGAGAACCACTGCTGTAGGCTGTTGATTCAGGGAATATCCAATTTTTTAGTATTAACTAACATTGTTAGCTATTTTTTGGTATAGGGTTATATTTATACTGGATGCTTTATCATTTTTTCCTGATTTTTTCTTTTTGTAGACTCCAAGCCTTGAACACCAAGATATGTTTATAACATAAAACCCAAACTGAAAACAAATAGCAAAAGGTCTTTCCAAGAGACCTGGACAGAGTCATTTGGAGTGACAGAATGAAATAGTAAAACATTACAGATTCTGCGTAGTGAAAGTGTTGTGCATCATACATCAACTGTCAGGCAGCACTTTAGCACCAACCACAAAAGTGTTCCCAAACTTGGTGAAACTGAAAGGAAAAAGTTTTCTGAAGGGAAATTGAGGAAATATCATATCCAGTATCTTAATTTTTGCAACTATCTTCTAAAACAAATCATCTGCCAGCTGCCAACTCTCCAGTTTCACTGTGCATAGCAAAACATTGCAAGTCCCTCTTTGATGGGATTTTATCAAAATGGTCATGTTGTCTGGGAGTAATTCCTTCTTCGTGATTTCCCAAACAGAGATAAAATTATCCAGTACATTTCTGAGATGCCTCTTAGCAGAAATACTGTTAAAGATTAAGTCCTGCACAATGCAAGTGATGTTAGACAGCAGCAGCTCATCTCTGACTTGTGGAAGGCAGCCTGCGACTCCATGTGCTTGGATGGAAGCACAAATATAAATAATCTGGTATGGCTGGCAGTAATTTTCCATTATGCAGTTGATGATTTAATGACAGAAGAGCTGGTGAAACTGGTGTTTTGTTGGCAAAACCACAAGCGATAGATACCTAAAATGCTGTGATAGAGGCTTTCTTGTCACAAGGCATAAGACCAGAAAAAGTGGTTTCAATTACTAGTGATGGGGCACCTTGCTTGGTGAGGGAAAGATCTGCTTCCATACAGTTCTTTGTTAAAGAAACAAAACAACCAGTCATTCAGTTTCATTATATTATAAATCAAGAAGCTCTTCATGCCAGGGAAAGCAGCAAAAATTCGACAATACCCTCAAAGATGTCATGAAAGTGATGAACTATGTCATGCTTATGCTCTTAATTTTTGACAGTTTCAAGCATTTCATGATGAGGTTCAGGCACAGAATAATACTTTACTTATATCCAATAATGTTGGGTGACTGAAAAGAGGATAAGTCCTGGAGAAATTTGTAGCCTGCTTGAATGAAATTAGGCTTTTTATGAATGAAAAAAGGCAGGGATGTCCATAGCCTACTATAACAACCTCACACTTTTGACAAATTTACACTACATCTCAATGTACTGAACAAAATGTATAGGAAAAACAGCAGAAAGAAAGTTTTATGATATCAAAAACTCTGAGAGAAAACTGCAGATTTTTGAAATATAAAAATGCATTTAGAAAATTCAGCTACATTTGTGAACAGTGCTATAAGCCATCAGGAAATCCATGAGGAATTTTCTACTATTGTAGTCACTGTAAAGATTTGCCTTACAGATTTTTACTGTTCCTCAAGATAGAGACAACTTGGTGTCTTCTTACATCTCCACATAAATTCAAATTTGCAGAACTTGGTCTTTCTTACTTACACTGGTTAGATTTTATAAATCTGGAAATGGAGCCATTGGAATTTGAGAAAGAAACCTGTATCTTAAAAAATAAATTCTAATACCTCTGCACAAAACTTGGGAAGTTAGCGTGAAGAGGTGACAAAGGACAGCACAATTGGTAGTTCTGAGAATAAAATTCTTAAGGTATGGAATAATTTTAAGTCAAAGAAAGCACTTGGGATTTCTGTTTTACTTTGTTTCAATTATCTAATACTTGTGAGCAACTGTTTTCAGCTTTGAATTATATCAAATCTGATACAAGAAACAGACTAACAAATGATCTGCTGAATGAAGTATGAGCCAAGGTTAGACAAATTATCAACATGCATAGAACAGCAAGGATCACATTAATTGTGCAAAAGCACATCAAATGCAAACATCTACTTTTCGATAAAGTCTTTAGTATTGAAAACTCTGTTATTGTGTTTTTCTTTTAAAACAAAAGATGTTAATGTATAAGTTGTTGCTTCTAAACTAAAATCTCAGTATTTAGGTTTCATTGCAGTATTGTTACTTTGGTGTACGTAAGTGGGCTTTGGGTTGCAATTTGGGTACTTGGTCTCTAAAAGACTCACCATCACTAATTTAAGGAAATTGTTGTTTCCCTATACTTTGCTAGTTCAGAGTCCTCTGCTGACATTGCCTGCTTTCAGAGTATCTATAGATTGCCATGCTTTTGTATCTAGTTGACTCTTCTATTGAAAAAATAATAAAATAATATTATCGGTTTATGATACTAAGTGACACGATGAATCTTTGTGGGTAACAGTGTTTTTTTAAAATTTAAATTGGTTGAAAATACAGTTAGTTTCTAGATTCAAATAGGATGTCTATTAGGGCCACAACAAGCATGGAATTTCCTATATTGGAACTCCAATATAATCATGAGATTTTAAACATTTTCTATGTAAGAATAATGCTTTTAGTGAAAAATGAAATAACAAAGAAAGGTAATCATGTTAACTACTGTGTTCCCAAAATTTCACTGGTTCAATTGAGAAGTTAAAAACAAGTTTAAGCGAACTCTAGTGGCACATGTTTTTAATCCCGTCTATGCAGGAGGATATGGCATGAAGATAAAAAGCTCGAGTCATTTTGGAAAATTTAGGGAGACTATGTCTCAAAATGGTAGTAAAAATGGGCCACAGGCATAACATAGAGATGAAAAAAGCAAGTCAAAAACAAAACAAAACAGAACAGAAAAAATCTCAAAGCATCACCTGATCAATATACATGAATACCAGTGCAGTGTATAAATATGGATTTTCTTTTCCTTTCCAATCAGTAGAAGTAGGGCACAGTGAAAGCAAGTTTTTAATTGTTTTATCATTTCCTTATGACTTTCTAATACTTATGTATTAGATATGTAGGTCTACTTTCCACTTATCAATGACTTTATCTTGGTTCATAATTAAAACTTAATTATGCTAGAAAATAAAATTTGCCAAGTCAGTAGTTGCTGTTGAATACAAACTTCTCACTTTTATTTATTTAGAACAATACATGTCAATAAAAATCAAGGCACTCATCTACTTATATCCCAAAAGAAAATAACCAAAACAATTTTAGGAAATCCTCTATTTGACCGATGGCTTCAACCTTCTCTTCAATTTCCAATTCAATCAATATAAAAAGTAACAACTCAGATAAAAGAGAATGAGGTTTTCAGTGTTAGAGGAATCTCTTAACATAGCATATAAGAACCAACTTCCTAACTAGAAATCCTGAAATGAAACTCAAAGACTCACGTGCCTTTTCCATATAAAAAGGAATGAATGTAAGTTAGATCCTTAGTGTTAATAGTATCTCTGTCCAGTTATAACATGCATGGCATGTGCTTTGTATAATTATTATAAGACCAGCTACTTTGTATGTTATTGTTCCTACAGGGAAACATTTTCTAACTTTAGGATAACTGGCATGAAAAACAAGCTTTCAAAACACAATGTTTAAAAATTAATATCAAAAAGCTTTTTCTTATATTTTTATGCCTTTCATTACATTTTAACATATATATATATGTATATATAAGCATGTTGTAGTGTTAAGTCAAATGAAAAATAATAGCACCTCATTAAAGACATTATGGTGTTAACTATATGCAATTACTTTTGGCAGTTAGATACACTATCATTAAAATTTTGAATATATCAAAAAATTTCTATGTGCAATATCATCACAAATATCATTGTCAAAAGTGTATTCCAAAAAACAGAAGAGTATATGCAGTGTAAAATGCAAAATGCTGTGAAAATTCCATGTCATATGTGATTATTAATTTTATGTATCAACTTAGTGAAGTCCCACAGTGACAATATATTGAGTTAACTAGTATTTCCAGTAACACAAATAAAAAGTTCTATCAAAAAATTTTCTGAATAACATTTGAATTAGTAGACTCATTAACATAAATTACCCTCTACGCAACTGGACCTTAAATAACCTAATGAAGACTTGAACAGAGTAAAAGACTGAATAAAAATAATCCTTTTTTTCTCTCTGACTATATTGAATCTGGAACAACAGTCTTCTCAAGGTTTTAAATTTGTGGACTAGAATTTATACCATGGTAGCTCTCCTTCTCCTTAGGCATTTACACTTGGATTAAAACTATAGCAGAGGATCTCGTGGGTGTCCCAGTTGCCAACTGCTGATCATGTTCTCAGTCTCCATATTTACTTGAGCCAATATTTATAGTAATTGTAAAACTATGGCCACACACATATGATATTGAATTTCTTTGAAAAACCCAGACTGACACACTATATAAGTTAAATTTTAAATTATTTCAAAGCATGTTTAGAAATAAAAATTTTGAAATACATTTTGACTAGAGGTTTCATTGCTTTGAAGTTGATGTAATATTCAGTATTAACTCAGTTATCTTTAATTATTACATGGTCATCGAGTTCAGAATTCCTCTCTTTTCCACTGTTAAATAAAACAATGCTAATGATAATCTGCCAAATTCAAATTAACTGATTTGTCACTTCATTGCACAGCCATCCTGCATTTGCACTTTGTTTTTAGATTGATACATCTAGACAGCAACAGATTATTATTACCTGTATTTTTGAAAATGTTAGAAAAAAGGTCACACACCCCCCACCCCAAATCAAAGGGCGCTACAGTGTATAGAAGTACTTACCTTCTGAATTGGCTGTACCAATGGCGTTCAAGACATACACATTGAATGTTTACCACAAAACGGCATTACAGTAAGAGCCATTGCTATTACTCTTCCTCAAAATAGTTCCCCGTGCTTCACGCTTATTCTTTCATTCTTCTGAAGCCATTTTAGAAGTCCTGTTTTGTGTTTGTCTTCGTGGTTATGATAAAACACATACGAATGATGCTATTGAGTTCCGTCCAGTAGAAAAGCAGATTTGTAAAACCATCATGCTGTGTCCGCATCCACCTTATTTACCGGACGTGGCACCATGTGACTTCTGATTCTTACTTAAAAACGACCACAGAAGAGAAAGTTTTCGATCGATTAAGGACATAGAGGTAACCAAAACATTGTCACTAAAGACATGAAAGAGGATTTCTAAAACTGCTTCAGAGAGTGGCAAAAATGATGAGATAAATGTACTCAAAGTGAGTGGGAATATCTAAAGGGGTTTTGATGGCAATGCTTTTTTTCTGTGAAACATTTTTAAAAATTTAAGCATTCACTGTAATTTTCCATCACACTTTGTACATTGTTAGCATACCTCTAATTATTAAAATGGATCCATCTCTATGATTTCAAATTTTCTCACCTCATTTTTTCCACTGCCTGTTTTGCCCTAAATAGACTTGAAAAATTAGTACAGTGCTTCTAAAATCAGTTTACCTGTATAAAATTTCTGCTTCTGGTTGACACCAACCACTGACATTAGAAAGAAGTTTTTTTATGAATCATTTAGTATCATTTATTTAAGATGATTATCTGAATAAATAAAACTGAAAATGCTCAAAATTTTTGACTGGTAACCTCCTTAAGTCATTGATTAAGATCATGTTTTTAAACTATAAATTAAATAAAATGACAATTACATCATTATAATCAAAAATATTTCTTTTATTCACTTTTAATTTCCCAGCTACAAATATACACGGTTTCTGGGGGAACTTGAGTACCAACGTGCATTTTTTCTGAAAGTGATCGAAATTATATCAATTATATTATTGGTGTTGATTTTAGACAGTTCGGAAATGACCCTAACTTACTACTCCATTAACTTAGTCTAATTTGATTTGGTTAGATTTTGTAACAGCTACCAATAGAAAATAATATCTTGAAAACTTAGGTAAAAAAAAATCACTGAAACATCCAATCAATTTATTATGGTAAATTAGCTTCATTAGTTTGATAATAGAGTTGAACATAGCATCACATTCTAAATGGTTTGCTTAATCTATTTGGAATAATCTCTTATTTTAAGAAACATTTGGGAATCATCAAGTAGCTTTTAAAAGTATTACGCTTTTAGGCATTCACAAATGTTAATTGTTTTTATTTAACATATCAGACTCAGGCTATTACTCTAAATGCTAAGTATGAAAAATTCTACAGGAAACATTTTCTTTTTAATTTATGAAATTTTCTCATTATCTCTCAGACATTTCTCTGAATATTGAAACACTGCCTGAAAAAAATCTCATACTGCGTAAAATTTTTGTTATGTCAATAATACCTGGTGAAGCAAATTTTCAGTGTCATAATATGTGCAAAGATGATACCATCAGCCCTTTGTATCTGCAAGTCCTACAATGACGTGTCGAAATAAACGTGGATCAAAAATATTTGAAAACACTCATGTACACTGAACATGTACAATTTTATCCTTATTATTATTTTCTAAATAGAGCAGCAGAAATACTATGGGATTTACAGGACTAGAGTGTATATAGATTTTCGTATTCATGGAGAAGGGGCGCCTGGAATCAATTCCTAAATCAATTGAACAAATAAGTCTAAAACATTTATCAAAATGCGTCATAAGTTATATTCATGTCACTTATGTGTTTTTGTTTGAAAGTGATCATAATGAGAGACAAACTGCTATGGGAACTACAGTAATATATACACAGTTGCATATATATCTATTTGTTTATAATTTAACAAGTTTTAAATTTGTTGAGAGAAAATATTTATGACTATTATAAGGACAAAATCCGTGAACTGAAAAAGAGACTATGTTCCTTGTGTCCCATACCTATGGAATTTGTCCTTTTACGTCGTATAACCACGATACTTATTATATAACACAGTGAAGACCATCATTAAACTACTGCCAGTTTTAGGAATCAGAATGAAGCATATTTTAGGAATCTAAATGAAATGAAATAAACAATAACAAACATTAACATTACAATAATTCACAGGTAAAAATTCTTGAAGTGCATATGAAAACAAAATCAAAATTCATGGCTGTTGCTAACTTGCAAGGAATTCCAAATAGATTGAGCAAATCATTTAAAATGTGATGCTATGAGGGGCTGGGGATCTAGCTCAGCGGTCTAAGCACCTGCCCGGCAAGCGCAAGGTCGTGAGTTCAATCCCTGGTGCCGCAAAAAACAAACAAACAAAAAAAAGATTAAAAAAAAATGTGATGCTATGTTCAACTCATTGTTCTCTGAAGTATATCTAAGAGTTGGTAATGCTCCATAATGTAAGCAGAAACTTGAGAAAATCTGTCTTGACACTTAGAGCATAGGGAAAGCACACAAATACTATTCTAACAGAAAATAGTCCTAGATGGTTCCTATTTTTGTCCCAATCTTATTATGCCCTATTCAAATTTATTTTCTTCATTTTTTTCTACTCATTCTGCATAAATTTATATGAATTCACTCACTTTTTCCTGCTGAACAGGACTTATGTACATATACCTCAAACTGAGATTCCAGTTTGTGAATCTTTCTCTATGACAGCAGGTCTTACATGATTACTTACCTTTATTTTTACTTTTCCTCTACCATATATATATTTGCCACATGTTCCAAACAGAATGGCAGCAGCCAAATATTTGTACCACAGTATTTTTGCTTGATATTTTCTCAATGGGAACTGTGATAGTCAATTAAAAAAAAAACAAACCAAGATTATTTCTAAGATATTATTAATTAAAGAATGCCCACATAAATTAAATATAAACCAAATTTATGCACATTTCTTGAGACAGAATTCCTCATATCCC
This sequence comes from Cuniculus paca, assembly GCA_004365215.1. Classification (NCBI taxonomy): domain Eukaryota; kingdom Metazoa; phylum Chordata; class Mammalia; order Rodentia; family Cuniculidae; genus Cuniculus; species Cuniculus paca. The sequence goes on along the minus strand of RJWT010032895.1, from coordinate 3,827 downwards.
TACTAATAGATGATTTTATAAATTAATTTAACCAAATAATATTCATGAGGAGGAAAGTGAAGAGGAGGAGGAGAAATCCAGAATATTATAACAAAAGAACAGTTTTCCCTGCAAAGTTCAGAGAACTTTTAAGGACATCAGTGTATAAAAATCAGGTAGAAAAATGGGCTTTCATGCTATGTGTGTGGTACAGTGTGGAACGAAATAATAGAAAATCATGTTGCAGTTACATAGATACAACACACACGGATACAGTGAATGTGAAGTGTTTGTCAAGAAATTGTACACTAATTTGACATGTGTTTATTGTGTGTGTGCTACAGGCTATGCGTAAGCAGGTTTCTGGAACGCAGATTAGAGTTTCTTCTCCTGAGAACTTTTGTTCTAATAAGGGATAAAGACAATTATAACACATGTTTCATGCTCCATTATAGAGTTTGAACATGGGGCTCAGAGTAAACACGGGAGAGTGTTTCAGACTCTTGTGATCTAAAAATGACATAGAGGAGAATATATAAAGGTAATGAATGCTGTGCCATGTTGAGAGGTGACAATGTAAAGAGAATAGATTAATTTCCAAGCTAAGGGAGAAGCATGGACTGAGCCCAGAAGAAAACTCTTCTGCTGGGAGTAAGGATCAGCATCAAATGCAGTTATTCAGGAAGGCAGGGATATCCTTATCAGTTAGCAAGAAAGAAATGGTAATATCGGAAATGGAGTCAGCTCCTGGTCCCAAGATTCCAGTGCAACAAACTAACCCTGAAAGTTTGAAGGGTTCAGTAAAGGTATTTGCATTGAGTGTAACATGATGATATTTACATTTTTGGAAAATCTCTCTGGAAGACCAAAAAAGAGATTGCAAGATCAAGGCTAAAGGAAAGGAGGTAGGTTTGATGAAACCTGGATCCAGTTGAGTGACAAGAGGGCCCTGGCAATGGGTGCAAAGAGACAGAGTCCTCATACTGCTTACTTATGTGCTGTTTTGTGAAAAGTATAGCATGGGCATGAGACTAAAAAGAATAGACAGTAAATGAAAATTGATTTTAATACTCAATTGAAAAGAAAGTGATTTAATATTTTGAAGTGTTATGTTACTTGATTAACTTTAGATTTTCGGACATTGTATAGAAAAATGGAAAGAAAGGTGCTAAATGGAAATATAATGCAGGGTCAGGGGATGATCTCAGTGGTAGAGGACTTGCTTACTATGCATAAGGCCCCTATTTGATCCCTAAAACTGAAACTAAATAATAGAAATGCAATATGTAAATCATAGAATGCCATGACTTTGTAATTAGGAAATTCAATTGAAATACTACTTTCCCAAATCAAAATTAGAACTATAAAGCATATTCTTCTCACAGCAGGTTTTAAATTATTTTCTACTGTTATATGAAGTATTGCTTTGTAATGTAAATAAGAATATTTTTAAGCATACAAAGATGTAACATTTTACAAATTTAGTGCTTGTTATGTTTATTCAACAATGAAATACAAAAAGGGCCTCTAAAACATTTTAGAAATAATAGTAACATTTAATTATATTCAAGTTAAATACTTGTGTGTGTGTGCATACATTCTGTCAACAGAACTCAACTGAATTGGTACAAAATAATCCATTTAACTAGTGCTCTAGTGACATATAGCTTGTTTAAAATTTTGCTTTCCAGAATAGTTCTGAAATAACCTTCATTGTCTCATATTCATTTAAATAAACATGGCATTCTATCCACAGGAAATGTATCAAGATGGAATAACTAAATCAAAGAATATGAGATTTTTGTTACATCTTAATTTTGATCATTGCAGACACAATTCTCTTCAATTGCACCTCCTAACCCTATTATCTACCCAACTAATAATATCTGTTTCTTTGCAATTTTCATATGTTTATAATTATTAAACATCTCGGTCTTGAGAAATATAGCTCAGTAATATCTTCTTGCTTCAATGTGCATTGTTTGTTTATGAAAAAACATGAGCATCACCTTCAGGGCCATGATGAGTATTGTCTCACTAGCCATGCCAGGCTACAGGGATGACTTAGAACTGAGGACTAGTGAACAGTTTCCCGAGTTGTGTGCTCTGGTGTGAAGGGGGCTTTTGCTGCTAATGAAGAAACAGCTCTGTTATATTTCACAGAAAGGGGTCACAGGCTCTAGTCAGACATTGATTTGTTTAGGCATTATTTGTCTACTACAGTAAAACTATTTGAATTTAAATCACTGATCTGGTTTTTAAAAAATATTGTTAACCATATTTACTTATTTTCATAGGTAGTTTTTCACCAGAAAAATGGATTTTTTGAAATAAGTTTATCCCTTAACAATATGCAATGAAACAACCATTGTTAAATTATTATCATCTTGTTTTGAAATCCTATATTGCCATTGTTTGTTGTTGTTTTCGTCATTTTGCTTTTGTTGTTGTTGTTTTGTTTGGTTCCTTTTTTATTTTTCTGTTTTTATTCTCTTTAAAATAAAAAAAATAAAAAAAGTTTTAAAAAATAAATAAGTTTATCCTTCTTGATTAACAAAGACATAGCATTCTTTCATCAGGGTATAGTATATATCTACAATTTCCTTTGTATGATATATAGTTACATTTTTGTTTTAAAATTTTGATCCTTCAAGTCTATGTTTTGGTGTAGGAGCAAGCAGATGTTAGCTCTATTTTATCTTCAAGTAACTAATCATTTCCTTCTTCATTGAAATGTCACTTTTAACAATACTTGCAAAATATATTGAAATCATTTCTGTATTTTTTCCTACCCTGCTTATTTGTCAAGTGTGCTGAACTGTTTCTACTATTGTTGATTTGAAGTACAGGTGGAGCAATTCTACCTCATGTGTTTCAGAGTCAATTGATATTAAGTGTTTACTGTTAGAAATTTTTATTAGGCTTTGAAACAAGAGCTCTAGATGACATTTTAACTGATAGAGTATTTGATTTGGAAAATTTGAAAAAAATTGTCTTTTCATTTGACTAGAAATAGTTTTTTCTGTCTTCTAGGCTTTTACTATCTTGCAAATGGAATGTTAACCAGAAAATTAGAAAACAGGAAGTAAGAAATAGAGGCATTATTTTCAGAAGAGTTAGAATGAGATGCAGTCACGCTTAGTCTTTGCTGATCCATGATGGATTGCAGAAGGTTTGGTCTTTCATCAATTGTTGCGGAATTGTTGTTTCATCAATTATCCAGATTGTTGCTCAGTTTCCACTGGCTTAACTGCACCTCGCTTCAAAATTCTTGCAAAATATACCTGGTACTTTACTACACACATACTCTTCTGGTGACATATGACAGGGATTTTTTTTTTTTTTGTACCAAGGATTGAACTCAAGACCTTGCACTTGCCAGGCAGGCGCTTGTGCCACTGAGCTAAACCCCAGCAATGACTGGGATGTTAAACTCACTCTTTATATCTTCTTGGGTTGGCCTATTATGAATTTCACGTATTCATATCCTATAGGCCTTTCCCTTAGTACTTGTGCCACATCCATACCCTGATACTTAGACTCTCAGATATTATCCCATTCTTTGTATTATCCTAGATCTCACCACCTTATTTCCCTAGTACTGCCACCTCAGGCTTCTCAACTGATCTTTCAAATTATAAATTTAAAATGTAGATGCTGAACTAGTTCGAATCAATGCAAGACATAACATTGATAAGCAATTACATGACAATTTTTCAGTAAACCTTTTAATTGCTATCTTCTAGTGCCTCTCTATCAACACAACTCATTCACACTCTATGAAACTCACAGTGATGAGCTCTTTCCTTCATATGGTTTAAACCTAAATTGTCCCCAGTAATATTATA
>RJWT010032894.1:0-14017 GCA_004365215.1 Cuniculus paca | reverse complement strand
CACTTTCTCCCAAACCAACTCCAAATATAGGAAAAGTTTACCTAGAAAGCCTGAATACTATGTGTTGTTTAACTTTAAATCACATATGATCCCATTTATTTCAAGAGATGATTGTGATTAATTGATGTTACTGTACAATAACATTGATGGAAGCAATGATAATTTTAATAAAAACATAAACTTAACATGATTTGAAATTGTCTTTTGTAACATAAAAGTTGCACTTTATCCACTAAGCAACTAGCTCCCAGTTGATAAAATCATAAAATTTAGATGCAGGGTGTCTTCTTTTGTTTTCTGTATACAAGGAGTTTTGAGAATCACACACAAAAAAGAAAACAATGAAAATTTGAAGTAAATTCAGAAATTGAGCAACCCTACGCAATGTCCACATCTTTTGATAAACTTTTTTGAAGTGCTAATGAGTTTGTACATTCGAACAACAATTATTCTGCTTTCCAGCTAGTGAACATTTTAGCTTGAGTTATTATACATATAGTTTAAGATTTCACAATCCTAAATAAATAAGCCAATTATGCTTAATTATTGCAATAAAGAGAAATAGAAAATTGAAGACAGGTATTTGAAAACTATTAAATAATTTTGTAAGAAAAATTGCATATATGCAGAAAATTATTGTAATACTAGAATAACAATTTCTATTGTTAGACATGCATTTTCTGAAATACAGGTAAGTAGTAACATTTTTTCTCTACTTATAAACTGTGCAACATTTAGCAGAGCAATTTATACCTAGTCCTTAGAATTTATAGATAAATGAAAATTTGATCTTTAAAAATATTTGTTGGATGTTTATAACGTTACATATTGTGCAATATACAGAATACAAGACTATGTATTTTGTCATTGTGTTCTTTTTGTGCTTATCAATATTTCAGTGTCAATAATGGATGTCAAAAGCTATTTTTCATGGTATACTATTTAGAATCCTTGTCAGAGGTACTTCATAACATGGAATAACGATAATTTAGCTTTACAATGATAACCTTAAGAAAAAAAATCCTGAAATCCCTTTTAAATTATCAAAGAAAAAATATTAAAGAGTATGATAAAGTGTAAGAATAAGAAGACTTTTATTATAATCTACTAATTTGAAAATTGCTAATTCTTGTATATATGGTTACTCTCTGCAAGGCAGAATATTTGATTAACTAAAATGATGAATCCCTGACTACACCTAATGACAGAATTGACAGTCTTAGCATGATAATTAGACCCACTGGTGGACACTTACAATGATACAAAAGCAGAGATTCTGACTTCTTTTCTGTTTAGTATTACAATTCAAGTCATGTTTATAATCAGTGATGTGGTTAATAATCTTGTCCCTTTCTTCCTTCCAACTATTCAATTTCCTGGAAACAATCTTTTTATTCCAAAAGCATAAGGAGATGAGAAAAACAACTGTAAAATCCACTGAGTCTAAGAGAAAAGAGTTTTTGTCGTGAAGTATTTTTCAGTCAATTTTCTTAACACTAAACAAGAATTAGCATACAGCTCCAGGTCTGCAGGATCCAATGGCTCAGTGTAGGTTTGGAGATCCTGAGGTCCTCTTTTTAAAAATGTCTTTATGCATTATTCGAACCTTAATGATTTCCATCTTATTTCCATTTTGTCTCTATTAAATACATGATATAATAATGCAAATACAAAATGCTTACCTACTGTAGCCATTACTACAAAATACATTTAGACAAAAAACAATAAATGAAGCATACTGCAAGGAAAAATAGACCTGGTATCTGACCACTAGAAAAAAAACCCAGTACTCGTAAAGAAAACCAATATAATATAATTGGTTAAAAGACTGTGTACCTGGATGAGTTTATTCACATTAGGAAACATTTTTGATTGTCACAACTCTAAGGGCTGTGTACTTACTTCTATTCAAGTAGATGCTATAGATGCTTCTAAAGTCCTACACTGAGCAAGGTATCTCCAATAAGAAGTATTTATCCAAACAAAAGATAACAGGATAAACATTGAGAAGCTTTCCTTCATATCCAGGGAAACTTGGCTAAACATAGCTCATCATCATTTCTCTGTATAAGTTATTTATCTATTCAATTTAGATTAAAATGTATGTAATACAATATAATTCTTCAAAATGAAAAAAACATGCAATACTTATTTGAATGTAATATTGCTGTGCCTGAGAACACACAAATACACCTGAAACAGTTATTCAGTGTTCTCCTCTGTCAGCATTCTACCACAGACACTGCATCTGGTGTAGTCTGATATGGATAATAATGGTGGAGTGTTCTTGCTGTCTTGACTGTAGTCATTATGGCGATGTTATTTTAGGACTAAGTAGTGTTTGCCCATTGGACCATAAAAGTGTGTCATGTAAATACAGGTTTTAGAACACACAATAGTCTGTCCATGTGTAGAAATATGCAGAAAAAGCCTCATAAAATGTCTTTTAATAGTATTTGTTGGGCATGTGAAGTAATTCCTTTTCAAAGTTAAATCACATGGAAAAAAAAAGGGTTACTCTATTCAAAGACCCCATAAGTAATTATACTGCATTATACATCATTCATATGTCACTGTAAATTTTGTTGTTAAATGGAAGGAGTTTTGAATGACACAGTACCAAGCAAATATCCAACATTAACCAAACCTTTTATTTATTTATTTACCCTCACCTGAGTTGCTCTTTAAAATTGAGCTGGGAGCAGAGGGTTAGTATTTATATAGCCATCAACCTCATGTTTGATACTTTATCCTAGAATTAAATTCTGAACACCAAAAAATCTCCTAGAAAAAAGAATCAAATGAAAACAATCTCACAAAAGACATCCTTTACAACAGTGGATCTATGTTTCTTGGAGGATATTATATTTATATATAATTTATTATTGACAAGAAGAAAACAAAATGAGAACTAATAAAGCCAAAACAGGATTTAAAATATTTAAGTTGAATCATACCAAGAACTATATACCTAGATGTATGTAATTACATTATGACATGTTTGCAACCTGGGTTTCATTGACCCTTTTTTCCCTTCTTTCCTAGAATAGTGACAAACATTTTTTCCATTGAGGCCAATTATTTTTAAAGGGACAGTTAGATAGTAGAATTTACAGCTATCTATAATGAAACTGTCCAAACTAGACGAAAGACCTTGATGCTACACAGAACAATTAGAGTTATTAAAATGGTGGGTGGCCTGTAGACTGTCAGATGCTTCCCAAAACAAATCATTTTGACAGTCTGAGTAGAAATGAAGTTTATGTGCTTAGTGGAAGTTCCACACATTTTAAGATTGAGAAGGAGCTCTAGAGAATTTTGAAATGTTATTTTTCAAAACCAAATTGGCCAAATATTTTGGATGTTCATTAAACTCAGATTTTACTAATTCCAACATTTGAAGAAATATGTATGGAACAAATTTACATAGAGATTTTCATATTTTTTTTTAGATTTACATTATCATTTAAGAGACAGTTAAATTCACTCTACTAAGACTCAAAAAATATTTAGGTCCAACCAGCAGCTATGTATAGAAATATTCTATGCAAAATTATTACCCAATTGCATTCTGTAGGTGTTTAAACAAAAAGAAATGCATTTGAATATCATATCACTTTGTGTGAATGTATTAACCTATGCCTAGTTACAAGAAATACTAACCCACTGAACAGTTTTTTCAGAGTTCTACAAGATGTGTATTTTAAGAAGCCTTTTATTTTGTTATAAAGGTCATTAGTAAGAGTTTGAACCAGTCCTTTTTTAGAAACTTTCTCAAAAATACAAAAGTGTAAATGGATATTTTTTCACTTTAAAAAACACCAAGTGATTTTTTGTTTTGTTTAAGAAACACTGAAAGTTAAGATTGTGAATCCTAAAATTCATTTCCTCATTTAAATTTCACTCTACAAATTATTATAAGCATCTTTAGGCAAGTTAAGTAAGCACACATAATTTGGTTTCCTCAACAAAACAATGGTTGTAATAATAGTACTGCCTGCTTCATAGAAAGTTTACAAGGAAAAGGTGGGTTAATGTACATGAAGAATTTTAAAGAACCCTGGTACATAGCAACATTAAGTGAGTTACGTTTTGAAAATATTCTTATATTTCTGTCTACATTCAAAAAAGAAACATGATTATCAAATGGAAGTTTGATTTTGTCATTGTGCATTTGGTATTACCATAATTAAGAAGACATGGGTTTGAGTCATGATCATATTTCATTAAACTAGTGAAAACGTTACCATTTCCCAGAAAAATTGTATAATTGAAGTATAATGCCAAAATTCTGGCGAATATTTACAAAAAAGCTTAAGATTTCATTTCCACAGATTGCTATGTATTAGAATTTATTTGAGCATACAATACATTTTACAAGGACAAGGGCAGATAGGCAAAAATCACAGATGATTTCTAGTTTACAAAGACTCATTCAAAATATAAGGATATACATAAATATTGCACTTGTATCTTTGTATATATCGCACTTGTATATTTATACATATTGCATTTGTTTATTTTCTCCATGATTTATTAGATCAAATACATTGCATTTTTAATCAATGTCCTCTTTTTATCTAATAGTGCTTTAGTAAGAATGGAGGAGTCAACTAGCATCAGTAATATTATTTGAAAAAATCACAATTTTATCTTGTGTGCATGGCTTAAGATCCCATAGTGAAATTTTCATTACAGATGAGGTCAGTATATATTTGTATAAGGTGCTTTATCTCTAGCTGGCAAATAGAGTCAGAACCTAAAAGTCCCATCTTTAACAGGGCCTGATAGTATGGTCTTTAACAACCTTAATAAACTAATCTGTAGCCATTTTCTCATTTGTTCACTATTCTTCAGCCACACTGGCCACATTTCAGTTTCTCAAATCAATGAATTTGCTTCTTTCCACAAAGATATGAAACAAATCATATTCAAAGTGCCTGGAATGTTCTTCCTTCTTTTCATCTGTTAAGCATGTCTCTATTGGGGCATAATTTGAGCTATCATTTCTTTCAACCTCCAAATAGATTTTATTCTCATGTTCATGTGCTTTTTGATATAGAATTAATTCAATATAGTAGCTCCTCATTTCTTTCAAGTCTTTTCACCACTACACATAATCTCTATGAGGACCTAGACCTTGTCTATCTTTTTCGTTTCTGCATTTCACTGAAATAACATTGATATACCCAATTCAGCAAAATGTATACCAACCTCATAGTCTTCTCTAAGTCTTGCCTAATTTAAAACTATCTATTTGACATTTTTCCCCAATATATCCCTGATAGAAGTCTTGGCTTGATCGATTCCACCTAGGGTCCCACGAATCCCCCCATCTCTTAACAGGCTAATTGTGCCCATCCACCTACTGGCCAAACTAGAAACCTGAAAAGCATCCCTGATCCTTGATACCTCCCTTTTTCACCCTCCAATTCCAAACCATCATGTCCTTTTCACATACCAAGTGGACATAAAAATGTTCACATGTCTTCTGCTGTCCATTGTCTCATGTATCATTCAGAGGCCTGCCGTGGAAGAGTGATCTCCTCAGTGAGGTTAATAAAAATGGTGTTTTAATAAAAATCTAAGCTGAAAAGTCAAGAGGAAGGAAGATATGTTAGAAAGCATAGCTTTATGGTAAGAACATACTGAACTAAAATATGGCCTCTAATGGAGGGACAGGAAAAGTCAAGGCAAGGAGGAACAAGAAAGAATTACTAGTCAACTTCTTTGTTGCCATCTTCCAGTCTCACTGTTCTCTCCCAATAGCTAACTGGATGTTAGCGATCAAAGATCTCAGTGAAAGACCTAATTCTACGGTCATAAACTTGATGTTCATAAGTTCATAATTATCAACATTTTAGTATCCATAGGCCATGCAAAGGGAAAACTGATCATATTCAGCACATCATTTTTCTATTACCTTTTCTCATTTCACATATGAACTACTGTAATGATCTACTAAGTAGTTTGCCAGCTTTTTCTTCCCTCTAACATTTGTTTTTAAACCATTCAGTAAAAGTAGCCAGAGCCCCTCTTACAGTAAAATATGTATTAAGTTCTTATTCTTAATTGTCTCTTTTATTATGTATTTACTTTGATAGCAGAGTCATTGTTTTTGATATAGCATTAATTCAATATTTTCATATATCATTTCTTTCAAGTCTTCTTCATCATTATATGTAACTTCTATGAGGACTTATACCTTGTCTGTCTTTCCCATTTCTGCACAGCATTGAAATAACATTGAAATTGTAAAGGTTGTCTTAATGTCTTCCTTACTAATCTCTGTTAATGCAGACATCATCTGTGTTTAACTCCAGCTCCTTATCAATGTTATTACAACAAAATAAATGACAAAGTAACACTGGATCAATTAATGAATTTCAAAGATTTAAGTATAGGTTGGTAAGTTTTCCAACTAGATATAATGCCCTAGATCTAATTAAAATTTTGGATTTTTTAAATCTTCAATTACTCTAGATTATGAAGAAAAGAAATGTGATAGGAAATCGCCACTCATTTATCACAGGTGTTGCACAAGAAGACTTCATGATGTTCTTGTGAAATGTGTTTTTCAGCGCAGGGTTCCCTGAAACTGTTTTGTGGAAGTGACTTCCTTTTATAAAGCTGAAGTATGAACAATCTATATGGTGAACCTACTCACATTTAATATTGCATTCGGGTGAAGGAAATATTTCCCAAGCTAGGGTTTTAATGCCTTCTCATTTTCAGATTCTATAGAAGACCATATTCTTTTCTGAAGTTTAAACATTTAATATTTTTGTGAATTTAAGAACTACCATAGGAACGAGGTCATTTCTATTAAGCACTTTAATGCTAAGTTGCTTTTTCATTAAGTCAAAGACTGGAAATTTATACACCTGGTTCTGAACATTTTCCATTTCACTCTTGATAATTTTTTGTATATGGTTTCTGTCTCACTTTAAATAAGATCAATAGCCGGGCATGGTGGCTCACGCCTGTAATCCCAGCACTCGGGAGGCTGAGATAGGCGGATCGTTGAGAGTTCGAGACCAGCCTGGGCTACAAAGTGAGCTCAAGGCCAGCCTCAATGGCATAGTGAAACCGTGTCTCAAAAACAGGGCTGGAGATCTAGCTCAGCAGCCTAAGCGCCTGCCCGGCAAGCACAAGGTCGTGAGTTCAATCCCCGGTGCCGCAAAAAAAAATAAAAATAAAAAAATAAGATCAATATTTAGTAGCTGTATTCAGTTTTTATATACATTTGATGTTTATCTTCTGGTTCTAATATGAAAGCAATTCCCTTTCAAGCATATGACGTATTCTTTTTTTAACAACACCTTTACAAAAGAATGTTCTTTCACCTTATTATCTTAATAGATAAATAAGTTTTTCAGTTAAGTAATATTGTGTTGGTTGTATAAATAACAATCTTGAACTCTAAACATGTTTTCTGTAATTATTTCAATAAATGTATGAACACATATATATATATGTTCATGCCATAGATAGACAGATAAATAGATAGATATTCACATGCATTTGTAAGCATAAATGCAATGAAGCTTATGTAAAGGAATATAGATAAAAATGACTATATATTTTATTTTATTCTACTACTTGAAAATAAAATGTAAGTAGAATTTCTGATCAGTGAAAATGGTAACAGCATTTTGTCAGAAAAATTCTCTTTTTGGATTATAATTTTGAAAAGCACACTAACTACAATGTCATTAGAAGGCTGTGTTCACTGGTGTCTCTAGTGCATTAATATCCATCATAGCTTTTAATCAAGTATTTATGTAATTGTTCTTGATGAATTTAGAAGTTATAAGCATTAAGATATATATAAAGTCATGAATCCATATATTATTAAGTGAATTTTAAAAACTTGGGAAATTTCTATATTATATTTCCTAATAAATGAATCTTAAATAAATGCTAGCAAGATTTCCAGTCAAGATTGTGATTTCAAATTTTAATTTCTAGTTTTATTTAGTTCACACTACCTTCCAAATATGTCCATTATTGACATCTGTTGCTTTTATTTCTATTGCTTGTTTAATGTTAAATATTTAGTTTATTCTAAAGTTCATTTATTTCCTTGAAGCAAATAAAGCAATGTCTTATATTCTTTCCATCTCTCACAAGTCCTAGCAATTGGGGGCATAAATAAATGATCGATAATTGCATACTTCATATTATAGATATTCGTGCAATCCAAACTGATTGCTAAGTAATATGCAGTTCAACTTCTGGCATCTCCTTAAGGAAAAAAAAATAGTCATTTACTTAGAGGATATGTTCTACCAGGTCTGTACTTGATATGGGATGTGATCCATATACCCTACCTGCTACTTGGGCTTATGATTACTATCATTTAATTTTATTCTACTAAATAATTATATTAGCATTATGAATTGAAAAAATAAAGGAAGTAGACTCATGAAGCTAGGCATACCAGAGAAGTTTGGGGTAGAAACAAATGTTGTATCTTATACCCCAAAACCCACTCAGCGGTGGACACAGGATGCAATAAGTAAAAAGTCAGCAACCTGCAGATGAAACCCTGAAAAATCAAAATGAGATAAATTTTATCATTATTTTCACTTCTGTTATTATAGACTTAATTATAAATTTAAGCTAATAAATAAATATTTATCCAGTGTTGCTAAATTAAGACACTGTGCTAAAACTAAATGGGGCATAATATTACTCTTCTCAATTTTAGAATATTTTAAGTCCACAGATATTTTAAGGATCAAATACTTTTATTCTTAACTTGATCTTGGAAACGACTGAGTATTGAAAATTAATGATCTAAAGACATATCTATCCAAATAGCCTTTACTGAAATATGTGCCTTAACAGTCTTAAGTAATGTGCTGTGCTTTTTATAATGAATCCAGATATCTGGCCTAATAGAAGATCAAGTTTTAGAGAACGCTAAAATATAATGACCAGCATTAATATCTGTCAATGTTCACCTATCCACATGTTTTGAAAGGTTTTCCAAACTTTTAAAGATATTACAGTGTTAATATATATTTGAATAAAATATTTAAAGACAATAATAGAACTGTCAGAAACCTGCAAAGGAATGGTGACAGTTTCATTTCATATGATGTGGCAACATTATTTTATCAGGTAAATGTTATTATCTTCTTAGACATTTTAGCACTTTCTACTCCAGTTTCTCAGAAAGTTTCACAGAAACTTTGTAGTATGTGTTGCTGGAATAATACCATGCAAAATACCCTGGAATAGAAAATTAAAGAAATTATTTGATTAAGGAAGACTTTTCTCAATTTTCCTTGCTTTTTATAATAATTTTAGCAAATTCTGAAGCTTTTAGTAACAGCCATCTAAACTGAAAATCCTAAATGTGTGAAGAATTTTGGCAGAAAGAATTTAAAGTCATAGGCTAAAGTATATCTACATGTTTGTAAAAGATTTGCTAGGAAAGTCATATTTCAAGCAACTGTACAGATTTTATTGTATAACACTAGTAAAAGTACCATATTCTTCTTCATGATGTAGGATAAAAAATGAAAAAGTCATCAAAAATAGCATTTCATTAGGCATCCTGAAATTTAACAAGTTTACACATAAATAAGTTAAGATAATCTTTAACTTCCTCTTTGTATTGCTTTATACCTCCTCTTTTCTCTTATATTCTTTCTTACATTTCCAGAGCATATGAACTCAGACAATGCATGGAAAATTTTTACTTAAAAATGTGAATAGTTGCATATTTACTTTAGCATAAATTATATCAAAGAGAATCAGTGCATAAAATTCTTTAGATGTTGCTTTAAAAAAAGGCAATAAATAGGTAGCATAAAAATGTAAGATATAAAAAGGAGTTAATATAAGGAAGTTATTAAACAAATACTATCACAAGTAGTACATAACTGTGCCAAAAAATATAAAGTTGGAACGTAAAAGTTTAAAATTTGAGAGATGCTAAGCATGTGCTTATTATCATATACCTAATAAAGCTGTCTTAGTTACTTTTCTCTCATTGATGGGACAAAATATCTGATGCCCAAAATTAAGGAAGGAAAGGTTTATTTAGCTCACAGTTTGTGTGAGTTTCAGTCCATAATCAGCTGACTCCAATTCAGGGTGGTGTGGCAGAGGGGCAACAGTTCATCGCAGCAGAAGTCAGCACAGCAACAAGAGTGTAAAGGAGGGGGAAAAGCAAACCAGTTTTCCTCCTTCATATTGTAAGGAAGCTGCCAGCTGTTGGGCAGATGTAGCCCTCACACCACCTCTGTACCCTCCTCTTGCCCAGGCTCAGGATGTTCAAAAACTGAGGACCCTGATGCCCTGCTGAGTCACTTCATTAAACTTCTAAACTTCTCAAGTTGACACAATGAATCGACTATTACAAAAGCCAAACAAATTTCCTATGCTCTCTAAAAAAATAAAGGATAAAATATTATTTTATATTCAATATTTAGTCACATTTTCAAAAACCTAACCTCTAAACAAGAATCTCAAGACCTTTTGCTTCATCTCTGATATGAACGGTCATGTTTTGGTTTTGAGTCTTATCTAGGACAGTGAAGTTTAATTAGCAAAGTTATGAGTAATCTCAACAAACGTTGGATCTCCAAAAGAAATGGGTAAGAATGTTTATTCTTTATTCAAATACCACTGTATGAATGCAATACATTTATTTTTGAATAACATGGAAGATTGGTAGATGCAAACCATGCTAGTCAAAAAATTCTATTAACTTGGAGACAAAGCCATTTAAGTGAAGAAAGATCAAACAATATCTGATACAATATGACACTTTTTTTGTAGTATCTCTTGGCATTTTCTTTTAACAAAGTCCCACTTTAGGTACCTTATTTACCTTATTCAATAAAGAACATTAAGTTAATAGAGAGAACCACTTTTTGTTCAACTTCTTCTCTCAAAACTTTGATCCATTTAATAATAAACTTTGATTAGGGAAATACTTTATAGACAAACAATTAATGAACCAGGAAAATAAGCAGATAAACTTCTCAGAGTGTGAAGTTTAGAAAAATTAGAGGATCTGAAGGTGGGAGATGGAGTAAAAATTTTGTAGAGAAGGTGAGTGAGCTCTGAAATTTGGTGACAGACTACAGCCCGTGTTGAAACTTTGCCTATTGAGAACCTCCAGTCATAGAGAGGCCTGGGTGCTTTTAAAAACTAGGGTGTACTCAGCCTTAATTGGTTTGCAATTCTTTCACATAAACTGCAACCACTATCTTCATCCTTAAAGAAAAGTCTTCTAACCTAACATGGGATTTGCAAGAAATAAATATGTTGGTCTTCCTTAAAACAAAGCAATGTATCCATCTTATTTATTTATGTAAGATGTGATTCCAAGTACTGAGAGTATAGGAGCAGGAGGAATAAAAAAAGGAACAAGGAAAGTAAAGAGGGAGAGAATCATCAAGATCTCTGTCTTACACATTAAGTACTTCATTTCACTGTGCTCTCAGAGAAGTGTGCAGGATGCCTCTGAAAGATACAAAACTAGAACACTCTCTTCCCTGGTCCTGTTCCACACTGACTGAGGGTCATTCTTGAGTTGTTAACTTCTCTCTAGTTCTTGAACACACTTCTGTCTGGGTGACTGACCCTCTCATATCATCAGAAAAGACCAGGGAAAGAACACAGAAACATTCACAGTGGGTGCCAGAGGTAGGCTAATGACAGCCTCAGGTGAGGCTGAATAGTTAAATACTCAATGGCTAAAATCTCATGTGAACTGACCATTTGTGTTATGGCCTCCACAGTTAAACTAGAAAAGATATTATTAAGTGATACAATATGGAATGAAAGATAGCATCAGATTATGAAAAGAATTAGTTCAGTAAAAGTCAATGCTCAGAGCACACATGTCTAAAAGAAATGTGAATACTATCCCTATATCCAAAGATCTATGGAGAGTTTCAGGGAACTGTTGTGTTTTCCCAATGTTCCCAAAATGGCAAATCATTGTAAGTAGTCCCTCCTAAGTGACTATAGTTATCCTAATATTGAATTCAAGGGAAATATCTTTATTCAGTAGTCCTCACTGTTTGAAATAAGTGAAAGAGTGATTTGGAGCAATTACGTTTCTAAACTTATTAAATTTAGCAAATAAAACTAAGTTCTACAACATTTTTCAGACTGTCCTCTTAAAGGACTGCTACTAAAAATTCAAAAATAAGGTTTAGTATGCATAATTTTGGTGGTTCTTATTTTTAATAAATAACAAATTGCAATTATTGATCATTTCCTAAGTGCTGCAAGTTTTTCATGAGCTTTACGTTTGAATTTCACACAACAATCCCCTAAGGTAACTGTTGAAATTATCCCCCTTTTCATAGAGTGGAATAAAGGTAAAAAAGACATCAACTGCTCTAAATTCCCAGTTAGTAAGTAACAGAGTGGGAGTTCAGACCTGAGTGTCAGGGTGCTGTCTAAGCTTAAAGTACTGCAATTTATTCCTCTTAGAAAGTCTTAGGAAAAAAGAAAAAAAAAAGCATTCTTCAAAATCAAGACCCAGGGTCTTCTCTACAAAGTTAGTTTATTATATCACAACTAATTAAAATAACACCTTAATAATTATATGCACTTGTCATAATATTAACTTTTAAAATGATTAAATATGCTTTATCAGATGTACTTGAAAAACCCCCTTTAGATTTTATTCATTTTTTAAAAATTTAACAATACAAAAAATAGGTCAAGCACCTTTGTTAATTAACTCTATTTCATTAAAATTATGACCTCTAGTTTAAAATGTCTTCGCTCTTGTGTGTTAAATTTATGTGAATGGTCCATAAACAGTCCCTAATTAGTCACATGTGTATTCAGATGTGGACTCGTGTGTTATAAACTAACACTGAAGTGTATAAGGAACTGTCAGTCAGATCAAAAGTCAACTGAAAATCATCCCGTTTGCAAAGCTGAGAGCCTGTCACAGTTAGTTAGTCATAAATGTTTAAAACAGCAACCAAACTTTTATTCTAATTGAGCATGAGTTGAAAGGCTACCCACTTTGATGTCTTTGCTTTTATCATTTGTATATAGCTAAAAAACTACCATTATGTTTTTCTTTAAAATACTCCCTTGGAGTGGCAGGCATTACTGGTTCTGAAAATATACAGGTAGATCAATCTGTAATTGCAGAGCTTTTGCAGTTTCCGGTTATGCCTATAATCTTTCACGTGCAAATGTTCAAAAGTAAAATTCTTCTCTCTTTTTTCTCTATTTGATCTCTTGCTCCACATATTTGTGATTCAAGACATAAGGAAAACATCTTTTTAATGATTTTGGGGGCCATCTTTTAGAGTACAATATTCTCTAACCCTATTTTTTCAATATGATATAGACAAATAAGATTATACCTTTGATAAACATTCCACGAATTATTAGTAAAATTCAGCTGTCACGATGGTACCATATAATAGACTCAGAAGTTCAGATTGGTAACCAAAATGGTTTTCAAGGGTCTTGTAACAATCCAACTGCTAGTATGTCAATTATTTAAAGTTCTCATCTTATTCCTGTTTCTATTCTTTTAACTTAGAGTGTTCATAAAAGTTTAAATTCAAGAACATTAACACATAATTTTCTGTACAACATTATTAGATAAGATATATAATGCTAAACACAGTCTCTATTATACACAAAGGTGCATAATATATGTCCAACATTTTATTATTTCTGTTATAAATCCTAGAATAAATCATTATTTTTGTCCAAAGGGTCAATTATCACATAAAGCTATTAGAGTAATAAGAAAGAAATATATATTTACCTGAGCATTCACCATTTCTAGTTTCCCTTATTATTTTGTATGCATCTGGATACTGATTCTTTATCATTTTTCTATGACTGAAAACTGGTTATGAATTTCCACAATTGTTGTACATCTGAAAAATAAAAAGATAATTGGCCTTCATTTTTGGAGAAATCTATACAATTATGTATTGACCATTATTGTCTTTCAGTACTTTGGAGATATTGCTTATTTCCAAGAGGAAATCTAGTGTCATTG
>RJWT010032893.1:0-14020 GCA_004365215.1 Cuniculus paca | reverse complement strand
GCAATCAGAGACTTAATTCAAACCTCCAGAATAGAAATATTGCAATTAAAACTAGGAGAAAATCCCATTTTAAATGATTATTTACCTGGTAACTTAGATTGTGCTAGAGGCCATAAATATTGATTTTCAAAGTACAGACAAGATCTATGTGCAAATTTTCTAAAGGCAAAGATATACAGTTAAGAAGATTAGACCAGGAATGTAACTCAGTGGCACAGCACCTGCCTGGCAAGTGTGAGGTAGTGAGTTTGATTCCCATTACACCCCCCCAAAAAAAAGTGACTTCCAAGTGCCAGGCACTGTGATAACACCACAAACACTAGCATTAGTAGCACAGTTTAAAACTGGTAATTTCTTCACTGGGCTGGGAGGATATAGCTCAGTAGCACAGCACCTGCCTGACAAGCACAAGGTTGTGAGACTGATTCCCAGTACCAAAAAAAAAAATAGATCACAAAGACCCAGGCACATACCTGTCAGGAAATTTGAATTCAAGGATAGATAAACAGATACAAAATGTGTATAACATAAAAATATGTCTTTTATATGTTATATAAATGTATTTTAAAATCCTGGAACATAAGAAAAAAAAGCACAATTTCTTGTAAACTTAGAATAAAAGTATATCACTGAAACTACCTCCTACACAAAACATATTATGTAAAACCTTTATTTTGTGTACCAAAAAGACTTTAAGAAATGAGTTTTCTAAAGCAGTCATGGAGTTAAATGAAGGCAACATTCTATGATGAAATTGAATAAGAAAATAAAGCCAGCTTTAAAATAAGCAATAAACAAATTGAAAAAGTGACTGAATACAAATTAGTAATTATAGCAATCAAATAAAAATTAACATTAGGGAAAACATCCACAATATTGTTTGTTGGTCATCAATTACAAGGGGAAAAGTCCCCAGCTTTCTTGGAGTTAGAAGAAACAGATGAGGAGAATAAAATCATAATTTCCAAAATGTGTCAAAATCCAGCCCCTGCCTAAATAGTCTATCTTATTTTCCTACCATCTCAATCCCTTAACTGACTTCAGCCCACACTTTAAACAATTACGATTTCCTGACCATGATGCTGCTCTTTCTTACCCCAACTTAAAAATATCAATTATGCCCATTCAAATTTCCATTCTTCCAATTATGATCTTACAGTCTCAGATAAAATTCATAACCTTCTTATGCCTCCGGTACTTCATCTGTAAAATAGGAATCATTCCATAGACATTTTCCCTCACCTGTTCATGTTTTGTCCCTTTTCCAAATAGTTATACACAATTCCCTATTGAAATATCAATATTCTCTAGTCTCCTACTCCAGGTCGCACATCTTTGAAGAATTATTTTTTAAGACACAATCTGTCTTTCTTATTTTGTTCTCTAGCATCTAGAAGAGTGTATATTTTAAAAAGTACAAAAAATATCTATTGAAATACAAATATATGAATAAAGGAAAATGATAATAAATACGATGTCATCCTAAATTTCAGTGAAAAAACCAATAGTATTAGTCCTTTAAATGATAGTAATAATTACGGGCTAACTGGAAGCTCATGAAGAAAAGAGAGTGCATTATGACAGTGTGTTTTCAGTTGAAAGCTAATGGTCTCAGTCTTGTTGTCTTAATAATTACTTGGTTTGGATGGAAATTGTACTAGAAATCCATTATGTTACATCCCAACTCTCAAATTTAGGGAGCTTTGGATTTTTAACACAAAGTTTCATGTAGAATATACAATTTGAAATGAGGATTAAAAAGTAGATTGAATTTGAATAAGAAAGGTGTTTCAGATTAGAGAAAAACATGTACAAAGACATGAATATTTCTGATGCGTTAGAATGAGTGAAGTCGGTAAAGTTAAATACAAGATGTAATGAAAATCCCACAAGCTGCCAACAGAAATTCCGTACTGTTTCTTTATAAACAACACTACATTGACCACCTAGAGAGGAATAGTGATATGGTAATTCAGTTCATATTCTCTGCGGCCGGATTGCCTGAATGTTTACTTTTTTCCTGACACTAATACTGTTGGGCAAAGCTTTTCAATCCTATGTGCCTCAGTTTCTTTGTTGATGAAATTAGGACAATAAAAGTACTAAGCCTGTGAAGTGGTTATACAATTTAATAATTTAATATATACAAACCAGAAAGTCACTGGTACATTTTAGAGTTTGATAAATATTAGCATTTCATTTAAGTCCCACAAAACAGTTCTATGAAAGTTAGACATGTTCTTTCAGCTTTCAGCAAAATTGATCTTGATCTTTTCTAAGCTGAAATTATAGCAACTCACGGCCACTTAAAACAAGTACCAGCACTGCAATCTTATTTAGGATAGCAGGGTAATTAACATCATAAAAGTCAAAGGAAATCCCCTTAGTACCCTCCATTCATGTCAGTGATAGTGTTCAAAATTCCCAAGTACAGTTACGTTAGAATTAGATTGTACTATCTCAGCACTTAGAGGCTAAGGCAGAAGGATCACAAGTTCAAGGCCTGCCTGAGCTACATAGCAAGTTCTAGTCCAACATGAACTACAGAGTAAGGCTTTCTCAAAACACGAAAACAAAAACAAGCCCCCAAAATAGAATCAGATTGTGTTAGGCAGTGGGTAGCTCCTGAAAGCAATATTATCTCTAGATAAAGTGCCTTGTCCCCAGTCAACCTGAAAAAAAAGAAAAAATGTAGCAGAAACGATTTAAAAATTCTAAAAACTTTTTAATATCACATCACACATGGGCCATTGGCTTTGTTTGTTGCTGTGAACTAAATTCATTCAAAGAAATAACTGAAATATTAATTTGATCTGTGATTTGGAAAATGTTCCTCAATAAAAATATTCAAAAGGCATACTGCTTCTCGGCTCTCAGATGAATTAAGATTTACCTCTGACATGAATTGAACCTCTCTCTGGGGATGCTTCTCTTTAGGGGGCTGAGATCACAGAGTTCATCCTTCTGTCACCAGCAGCTCTTTGATTTTTGTCGGGGAGGTTTGCCACCAGAGCGCAGTGCATAGCAACGTGAGGGTAGGTCTCCCATGTTCCCTAATGAAAAGCTAGCCCCGAGACGAGGCAGGTTGGAGGGTAAATTTCAAAGAGGGGAAAGGTCAGTTCTTGGTCAAAGTATGAAGAGCTTATGGAAGAAAGAAAACTTCGAAAATAAAGCATTAACATAAATTACTGAAAACAGCCTTTCAGGTCCTACAGAAAGAGATGAAGCAATGCCACCATGATCAAGGGTCTCCTGTTAAAGGATGTTTCCACCTTTGTCTTCTTATTACTTCAGAAAATTATGAGAGATGTCCATAAATGATTCTATTTCACTTTCTTAAAGAAAACTTTGAGGTCACTGGAATCTGAAGGTGCTACTTCTTTAAATCAGTAAGGTAATAAAGACATAGTTTTGAAGGGAAGACAATAAAATCTGTAACTTTTTCAGGAGAATTGTCTTTGCTAGTTGAGGGTGAAATGGTCACAGTGATGTAACATTATAACACAGTGTATACTGTGTTGAAATGTGCTCAAAGAGATAAAGATGACAGTGAGTGTCAATACTCTGGTAAATTTAATAATCCACAAGTAAAGTATCCCAAAGTAAAGGTGTTTGGGGGAGGTTGGAGAAACAGGCTGAAACATTTGCTCTCCACGTAGCTCAAAGGAACACAATAACTAGCTAGCCTTCATTTTCCACTACTGATGCACTGGGATGAATGAGAGAAAGACAAAAGTACTCAAAGATTCAGAAACAAAACCTAAGCTAAGCAAAAAGAATACAGCAAGTACTTCAGATCTTTGTAGGCAAGAAGTCAATAAACAGTGATTCTCAAGTAAAGTCTAAGGGTCCCTTTCGCTCTTAGAAACTGTTAAAAAGCCCAAAGACTATTTGTATCTTTAAATATTTGCCATCTTAAAATATAGATTTTATTAATTTATTTTAAAGTAGCAATAAAATCCTTGTATGTTATATAATTTATATTTTACCAAAAATACCTGTATTTTCCCAAACAAAAAATATTTAAAACAATGACATTATCTTACATTTTGCAAATCTCTTTTAATATCTGGCTTACTAAAACCAACTGAATTCTATCTGCTTCTGTATTTCATCTATTGTGATATACTAATTTGATTAAAAAATCAAGAAAATCTGATTTCACATACAGAAATGCTATAGGAAAAAAAGTATTTTAATAGCCTTTTCAGACAAATTATGCTATTCTTCCTTGGCACTGTACTAACACATGACGAATGGTAGTTCTCTAAGGTGAGCTGTAAGGTAGAACCTGAGATCATAACAACAAATTTTTCATATTATATGAAATCTACTAATCAATATTGAGTTTTGAATGACTCTTTCACCCATGTATGGTTAATGGCATCATGCATGGGTCATTTAGAAATAAAGGTTCACTGAGTTATGTAGATCTTTTGTTACACAACACATTTTTTTAAAAAACCACACTGATGGCTGGGGATCTAGCTCAGCGGTCTAAGCGCCTGCCCGACAAGCGCAAGGTCGTAAGTTCAATCCCCAGTGCCGCAAAAAAAAAAAAAAAAAAAAAAACCCACATTGATTAGTGTCACTACTTTCACTCTCTCAGTTGAAAATAATTTTACTATTGAGGAAATAATCAATCTCATAGTAGTGTATATAAGTTTTCAAAAACCTTAATTTTTCTCTTAAATTTTATTATTGGCAAGAAATTCTGCCAAAAGCTAACTTCTGACTAAGGCCAAAGCCTCCTGATTTTCTAATGTTTACACTGATCAGCTAGAAGGAAACTCTTTGGGAGTATAGGTAGGCATTGGTCATATCGTGAAGAAAGTCAACTCTGTGCATCCAACCTTAATTAAAACTGTTTTGGGTGGAAAGAGAGAAAATTGGAAACAACTATTTAGATGTAACTATATTCACACAGCCTAGGAAAAATTTCAATCCAAATTGGAATGGAAAGTCTCTGAACTTCAGAGATAATCTCTTCCAAAGAAAGAACAATTCTGTTTCCAGCCAGACAGTTGTAATTCTTCCTCCCCAAAGTCCACACTGATGCTGACTCACAAGGAGAGGCTTGGGCCTGGACGTCCTGGTCCCACAGCAGCCCATGCATGGTGCTGTTTCCAGCAGGATAATTCTAGTTCTCCAACCCCAAAGTCCACGCTGATGCTGACTCACGGGGAGAGGCTTGCATGGGCTACTGTGGGACCGGGACATCCAGACCCAATCCTCTCCCCATGAGTCAGCATCAGCGTGGACTTTGGGGAGGGAGAACTAGACCTGTCCTGTCTGAAACAGCCCTATGCACCACCGTCTGCCTAGACCAGGACCTCCAGAGCCAAACCTCTCCCTGTGGGCCCCCACTGGCAGGGGGGACAGTAAAATCCCCGTTCCTTCAGGCTCGTGGGCTGGCAAACAAAAGTGTCAACCCCCTCCCCCCACCGCAAGCAACCGGCAGATCCAGAGAAACACAGGCTCTGGTGACAGTTATTAAGGTGAAACACAATTGGCGTTTCAATGACTTTGCAGGTCTAGGGCCAGTGGTCTGGTCATCTTTTCAGAAGATAGTGGTATGGTACACAACACGACATCTGGTGGGGGGCGGGGGTGCTCCTTCTGAGGTTGGTAGCGATTGTTGATTCCCTATAGTCTCGCTCTGAAGTCCTATAGTGTTTATTGTTTTGTTGGGTTGGGTTTTATTCTCTTTTGCTTTGTTTGATTATGTTATACCTGGTGACAATAGCGGTTATTTCAATAATAGTAAGATATATATGGTGGCCATTTTGAATTTACTGTTGTCTTGTTTTGTAGTCATTTATTGTATCCATTGTTTTGTTTTTACTGTTTCTACTCTATTCTGTTGTTTGATTTTTACTTTGTCCAAAAGTATGTGCAGCTGTTTTGAAGACAACAAAAGGCATTATGGTAGCAATTGTTGATTTTATAATGTTCAAAAGTCCTGTATCATTTACTCTGGTTTGTTCTGATTGGTTTTATTCTGTTTTATTTTCCTTTGTTTGTATCCACTTTAAAATAAAAAAAAAGAAAAAGAAAAGAACAATTCTGACTACAGAATGGGGAACAAACCAGTGATGTGGTAAAGATAGCTGATGTGCTGCTTATCTCAACAAGGAAAACAGATGAACAAACAGGTTTGGAAAAAGAAAAAAAAAAAAACAGAAAACTATATAGGAAAGGCTGATCCAAATAAGAGGCAAACTAAGTGTGGTGTGATTTTGAACCATCAACAGAGAAAGAGAAGACAATCTATTGTGTTTGATACCAGGAAACTTCTTTGAGTTGGTCAGGGATTTCAACACTGGTTTTATAGAGAAGGAAATGTTGGCATCGTATGATATAAATGATTTATCCCTTCTAGTGTGTGTGAAATTAACTGAGAGATAAAGCTTGGGTTTTCATATGAGGAAGAGAAAACATGTAAATATTGTCAATACTGCACCTGGAGGGCGAAGAAATATGTCTGGGAATGATAGTAGGCCATAGTATAGCCTCAGTAATGGAGAGTTAAGAGATGCTACTGAATGTTAAAAAAGAAAAAATAAGAAAAGCTATGAAATATTTAAATAAAGCTGTATTTAAAGTTATGAAGAGATTTTTAAAAACTATCACAAATTGGGAAAGGGAAAAGGGAGAGATGCTATAAATCAACTATATTTTTTTCTGATACTGCTGAGTTAATACATGAGGTTTAGATGTGAGAAATCAAGAAATTAGGATATAAATTATATTATTTAGACAGCTTTAATACTTTAAATTATTTGATAATTATATGGCACAGACATACAATAATCAGAAAACAAGCCCATATATTCAGAAGTAACTGACTGAAGCTCACCAGTGACATATCAATTCTATGTAAAAAAAAAATTAAGGAAGTAACAATTATAAAAAAAAAAAAGAAAAAGGCCAAAAGTTGGACAGAGTTAAGGTAAGGAACTGTTGCTTTTTATTGAAAGTTCCTCTGCTATTTTAATTTTTACCATATGCATGTATTACTAAATTCACAATCTTATTAAAATACAAAAAACATGTTTCCATCCTCTCAGTAACAAGGGCATTTAAAAATTGTGTTACCATTTGCTTTACTGTCTATATACAATTGATGTTCAATAGAAGTAGATTCAACAAAATATAACTATAAAGATTTCCTTGAATTTGTAGCTTTTTTTTTTTAATGTTCACAATATCCTTATACTATATATTCTCCAGGAAATTTAAAGGGATTACTTTAAATTTGAATTTAGGAGGTAGTCTATAATTTTAGCTTCTTTCCCATGGTGACAGGAAAATAATGGAAAATAACCTGAAACCTAGCTTATCTCTAGGGCAGATTTCTTTCAAAGTTATCACTGTTTTTGAATGGTAAGAGTTTTGCCTAGAAAAATTAAAGATTATATTGAAAATTCTATTTTACTTTAATGAATGGACCCTCATGAACAGTAACTTATATTTATATGGCATAATTAACTATCCTTTCTGTTCTTCAGATTACCACCGAGAACAGAAGACCTGAAATAATTACTAGATATATTTTGAAGCCATCACTTCGCTTGGATTTATGAGTAGTACAATTAGTCACAGATGTTGTTCGCTGCATGTAATAAGACTGTGAAACATAGTCCCCCAAATAACATAGATGGCTATGCTAAAAATTATTCGAATGTGGACTCATTTATTCTGAATATATCTGAAGTCAGCACAGATCATTATAGAAAAAGTTATTAAATTGTGGAAACTATTTGCAATTTTCATGTTTCAAATTCTAGAATTTTGTTAAATTGAGGATAAATTTATAAGCATAAGAAAATTTTTATATCCATTAGACAAAAGGGAAGTGAGAAAGTCAAGGTCCTACAATGTTTGGGATATTTTGGAAGAGGGCCTGACACAGACCGATTTTGAAGTTACAGCCTAATCAGTCAATCACCTCCAGTTAAAATAAACTTTATCAATCTGCATAATGTGAAGATGTCTTTGCACAGATGGTTGAAACTCCAAGGTCAAATAAAATAGTATCAGTATTTCAGGCCATACTGTGTTCTGTCTCTGTGTGTTTTAAACATTTAGGTGGTAGCACCTTCCTTATTTACATGTCTTATTTTTTAGATCCTATAAAATATAAATATACTATATTGTTTATATATAGTTTGATCATACATATCATGAAAATAAACTTCTGCATATGTGCTAATACTGTGACTCTATTCAAAATGGGGAAGAAATCTTACTAATAGATCAATATTGAAATATTCAAATTGAATAGCTTTGTTCATAAACATATGAATGCAAGAGCATAATCAGTAGCAAAAAGTTAATAATTCAAAGATTTGATCATGTTTAATCAAATAGGTAGACTTTTGAGGCTACAAAATTAAAATAAATAAAAATTATTTTCTGTGGTGTTGGGATGGAATCCAGAGTCTCAGACTTGCTATGTAAGTGCTTCTCTACTGAGCAAAACTCCCAGCTCTTTGCATATTCCTTAAAGTATTGATCAAGTTTTGTATTGTATGTAAACATCATAATTGTGGGAAACATCTGTAAGAATAACAAAATTAGTTTTCAGAATTACTATAAACTTCTTATTTAAAGTTACTATAAGTTTATTATTTAAAGGTCACATTAAATCATACATTCTATACCATTTCACCCAGAAGTGTAAAATGTTCAAAACAAAGTTCTTAAAGGGTCTTATAACATTTTAAATGGTTGTGTTTGTACAACTGTTTTGAACCACATTGTTTCTACCTACAAAAATAAATTTAATGTACCAGCTTTTTTCACATTCGATTATTTATTGATCATTCATCCTATAAATATTTATTGAGCTTCCTGCTCTTACGTTACTGTAGAGAAGACAGAAACATAAAATATGGGCATAATACTGTATGATAATTATTCTTTGTTATTTTACCAATTTAGGCCACTCATAAGAACAAATAAAGTTAACTACAAAAGGTCTCTCAAAGTTACTTCTAATGTAACTGAGTTTTAAAAAGTTTTCATTATACTATAGGAAGAAGTTGCATTATACTATAAAAGATCTTACAAATGGAAAACTCTAGAATTATATTTACACTAAGAAAAATTAGGCATAATGCCAATCTTCTTAACTTTATATTCATTTAATGGACATACATTCTTCATCTTTCCTTTAGCTCTAGAAATTCTTAAAAGGCATTATAGCAGGATCATTTCAATAAGTGAAAGGGTCATCATATAGAAAATGACTAAATTATTCTCAGTTTAGGGATTCACTATTTATTTATTTATTTATATTTGCCTCAGGCTTTGGAGATATTAAGGCCGTGTTATAAATCCTGGTCACTGATTTTTCTGGAGAGCAAAAATGAGAGTTTATTAGCATCTCAGTGGTTGCCTCAATAATGACAAAACAGTTACTCATTAGTTTCATATTAGATTCATTTGCAATAGCAATACATCTTGTATTCATACTCAATTGCAAAACAACAGATATGATTTGACACCTGCTGTACAACAGAATTCATTAGATAGTAATAACACAAATAGAGATTCAGAAGCTGGACTTATATTTGCTTCTATGATGACTCTTCATAGGAAAAGACCTCCAAAATTATCTAGGCTAGAATAAGATAAATATGCACAGCAGATAATCAAGGTTGTCAAATACTGAATACTCTGTTTTTCTATTTATGAAAGTGTCCTCCCTACATAATGTAACATTTTAATGAGTGGAATAATTTCCAAAGTAATGAAGCACTTCTTATACTAAACAGATAAAATCTTAAAGCATGCTGAATAAAAATAAGCCCAAGATAATTTTTTAAATCACAAGATAAACCAAATTACTTTTTCACATATTTCATATTTTTTCTTCATACATTTATGCCTTAATCCATGGAGGAGGAATCAAGTTTCAAAGTGCAGCTAATCAATCCTCTGATACTAAATTATGTTTGTTTACTTGAACTCCTTATGGTTATAGTCAAATGTCACAGCATATAAAAAGAGAAGAAATTTCCAATTATTATACTTTTGTTTAGATTTGTGCTACCTAAATCATCCAAATGTAGCACACAACTTCAAAATGAAATCATTGTTTCTGCTCCTTTGAAATATTTTAGAAGGAAAATCTAAATTTTTAAGTATCAATATGCCCTAATCAATGATAGAAATTATTTATACCAGAGAATTATTATCTGAAATTCAAATTTAACCAGATGTGCTGTATTTTTCTCATAATTCTAGTCTGAATCAGTGCATTGCAATGTCAAAACCAATTGTTTCAGCAACTTTCTTGTCAGCAAAAATCATGTCTTGTGGCCTGTGATTTCAGCTTCAATTCTACTACACGCAATTTTTATTGCACAGAATTTTGTTACATAAAGTGTTTTTCCTAACTGATTAGATATTTTTACTCAAACCTTCTTGTAAATTGGACTCCTAGTGTTATTCATCTTTACACTAGTTAGGACAGATACATAGCATTCTTAATTCCAGACTGCCATCTTGCACACATGAGAAAAGGCATTCCCTACTTACATTATCAAGGACTAATAGTTTTTGATCCTTACTCAGAATTCAACACTTAAGAGTCAGTGCTCCTCTTTTCTTCTCATCTGTCCCAACTCACCCTTCTTTTTCTTTTATACATACACACACACACACACACACACACATTTGCTGTCCCATCACACAACAATACAGCTATAAACTTGTTCCAATTCCAAAAAAAACTAGTACTTGAAGCCATAGAAGATGTAAGTCACTAGTATTATCTAAACATGTGATATTTTTATGATTTGTGTGATTTTTTAAAAAGTATTTTACTCAGTGATTTAAGGGAAAAATGAATTAATCTATTTATTTCAGTATTTATAAGTGAATCCTTACCAAGAGTTTTTGTTGTAGTTACCAGATTGGTTTAGTTTGGTTTGGTGTGTGTGTGTG
Organism: Cuniculus paca; assembly: GCA_004365215.1. Classification (NCBI taxonomy): domain Eukaryota; kingdom Metazoa; phylum Chordata; class Mammalia; order Rodentia; family Cuniculidae; genus Cuniculus; species Cuniculus paca. Next base: position 3,064 of record RJWT010032893.1, on the reverse strand, counting down.
TGATACTGGAAATTAAACACACAGTTTTCAGACTGAGTTACATCCTCAGTCTTATTTATTTATTTATTTATTTATTGTTTTGAGGCACAGTCTCACTAAATCACTAAGTAACCTGGGTTGCACTTAAATTTGAGATCCTCCTGTCTCATCCTCTCAGAGTGCTGGTATTACAGATGCACAACATTTGTCCAGTTCAAAAGCTTTTTATTACAGTGGTGACTGACCATTTTCTTATCTTAAATTGTAATGGTTTTATCCAATGAAACAAATCTGGACATTATTCTAAAGTGGAAAGTAACATTTGAAATGAAGATTGAACTTAAGCTTCCCAAGCAACAAAAGAATGACATCTTATGTGTCATTTGATTTATACTCTGTTCATAAAAGGAAATATTCTATTTCTTTAACATTCCTTAATAATAATTGGTTTCCTTTCATTTTCTACTCTGCCAAAGTAAACTATTTGAAGTAAAGCATATAGATTTCCTAACTTAATGTATGTAATTACATTAGGTTGAATTTTTAAAATATATAAAATTTTCTACCTAAATGTATTTTCTAGGTTCTTTAATTTAAATAGGCACTAAAGACATGTGTGGTGCATGCTTCACAATAACATCCAAAAAAAATGAAGTACTTAGGAAACAATCTAATAAAGGAAGTAAAAGATTTATTCAGTGAAAATTACAATACTCTAGAAAAAGAAATCAAAGAGGATCTCAGAAAATGGAAAGACATTCCTTGCTCATGGATAGGAAGAACAAACATTGTGAAAATGGACATTCTTCCAAAATTGTTATCCAGTTTAAAGTAATTCCAATCAAAATACTATTAGCATACCTCACAGATCTAGAGAAATCATTCTTGAAATTCATCTGGAACCAGAAGAGACCTAGAACAGCAAAGGTAATTCTGGGCAACAAAGGCAAGGCAGGAGGCATCACAATCCCTAACTTGAAATTATAGCATAAAGCTACTGTGATAAAATCAGCATGGTACTGGAATCAAAACAGATTGGAAGATCAATGGAATAGGTTAGAAGATACAACCACAACTACAAACACATTCAGTCAACTTATCTTTGACAAAGGTGACAAATATGTTCACTGGAACAAAACTAGCCTCTTTAATAAATGGTGCTGGAAAAATTGACTTTCTACATGCCAAAGACTAAAACTAGAGCCATATCTATCACCATGCACTAAACTAAAGTTAAAATGGATCAAACATCTAAATATGAGAACAGAAACACTAAATCTGCTGGAAGACAAAGTAGGTAGAAATCTTGAAGACATAGGGGGAGGCAGAGAGCTCATGAACAAAAATCATGGGAAATACTTTCCAGAATCAACAATTGGGATCTCATTTTATTAAAAAGTTTTTGCATGTCGAAAGAAATCTCCAACAGCATGAAAAGAAAACCCATGAATTGGGAAAAAAATCTTAGTCAGCTGTCCCTCAGACAAAGGACTTCTATCTAGAACATATAAAGAACTAAAAAATATCAGGGCCCCAAAATTCAAAGACCCAATCCAAAAATGGGCATCTGAGATGAAAACACACTTCTCAGATGAAGAAATACAAATGGTAAATAAATACATGAAAAAATGTTCAGCATCATTTGGTCATTAGAGACATGCAAATTAAAACAACACTGAGATTCCATCTCATTCCAGAAAGAATGGCCAAGATCAAGAAAACAACAAATAACAAATGTTGGAGAGGCTGTGGGGAAACAGGAACTCTTTTGCACTGCTGGTGGGAATGTAGACTGGTGCAACCACTGTGAAAATCAGTCTGGAGTTTCTTTGAAAAGCTGAGATTGGAAGTCCCATTTGACCCAGTTATTTCACTTCTGGGCATATTCCCAGAAGAATTGTAGACATCATACCACAGTGATATATGCACATCCATGTTTATAGCAGCACAATTTGTAATAGCCAAATCTTGGAAACAACCCAAATGCCCATCAACTGAGAAATGGATAAAAAAGTATTTTTATACAGTGGAGTACTACTCAGCTATAAAGAAGGATCACATTGACACTTTTATAGGTAGATGGATGCAACTTGAGACCATACTCATAAGTGAAATAAATCAAACCCACATGTGTAAACACTGTATCATCTCCCTAGTGTAAGAAACTGAAAGAGTAAATAAGATACAAAATCTTCAATAAATATTGTGAAAGGATAAGAAACTGCTCAAAAGGAAAAAACAACTCAGGGAAAAGGAGAAAAGAAGGAAGGGAAAAGAAAAGAGATATAAATGTGTGTATATATATATATATATATATATATATATATATATATATTTAAGATAGCTAAAATAATTGTATTACTAACTCTATTAGTTCTTGGAACAAAACAGCATTTATAGGATTAGATCAATTTTGCATGTCTGTATCTGATGATCTGAGTAACTCTTTTGAAGATAAGTATACAAAATAACAACCTTTGGTATGTTCCTACCACCTTGTTATGAAAGCCTATACTATTATTCTTTTGGACTCTGTTATTATTTATTTGTATATTTTTTTCTTGTTTTTCTTGTGTTTTGTTTAGTTATTCTGCCTAACACAGAAAGGATAGAGGTACATGTATAGGCTCATACATGCCTAGAACTACTCCTAAAGAGTTTACAAGTGATCTCATTAAAGGTGATGGTATGAACAGCTACTGTAAAGAAAATGAGACATTATGGTAGCCATTGCTGATTTATTGTAATCATGTTTTATAGTCCAATAATGCTTTTATTCTTTGATTTGATTGGTTTTAGTCTGTTCTCTATTATTTGATTGCAGTATATAAGAAGGTATGGATAGCTATCTTGAAGAAAACAAGAGACATTATGGTAACCATTGGTGATTCCTTACTATCAGGTTTGAAAGACTGTAATGCTTTCATTCTTTTGTTTTGATTGGTGTTATACTATTCTGTTTTGTTTCAATTTATTGTGTGTGAAGGTATGAACAACTATTTTGAAGAAAACAAGAGACATGATGGTAGCCATTGTTGATTTCCTGTTGTCTTGTTTTGAAGTCCTATATTGCTTGCATTGTTCT
>RJWT010032892.1:0-13995 GCA_004365215.1 Cuniculus paca | reverse complement strand
TTTTAAAAATAAAATGTTTAAGAAAATTTTTTTCCATCAAGAAGTTCTTGAATCTGTAAGGTTTCACTAAGTAAGGGAACCTACTGATTATTTGTTAACATTTATAGAGACTTTTAGAACATGATACATATTCCTGAATGACTATGTGGGAGAAACAGTTAAACATGCTTCTTTGCTTTTCACTCTAATAAAATCAGTTTATTGCACTAATACTTCATCTTATACTGTACAAAGTTCTGATTGGCTTTGGTATGGCTTTGATTAAAAAAGGATGAGGTGCATAAATCAGTATTGTTTGTAAATTCAGTGCTTCTAACAAGTTTCCCTGCTGTTGTCAATAGTTTTGAATCTCCTGATTTTAAAGGGCTTTCAAAGGTTTGTGGGTTTCAAAAGCAGATTGTGAGATGCTGGAGGATGTGGCCCCCACTTTGGTTAATGGTGATTCGTGGGGCAATGCTGCAGTAAAGGTACCTAGACTGGACTTAGAACTGTAGCCACTCTTTCATTTTGTCATAAAACAAAGCTAGAGTTTTACTATTAAAATACGTGCTGTGGATTCAGCTCTGTGGAAAGTCCTCATTTTTTTTTTCTTAAATACAATTGAGATTCAATTTCAGAATTACCACTTTGCATGGAACATAACATTTGGAACATAACATAACATTTGCATGGAACATAACATCTGGGTAAATGATATCTGTAGCCTATTTGTACCATACATAATGGCTGTGCACCTGTGAATTATATCTAAACAAAATCTGTGAGAGTTGGAAAAAAAACTTTGAAATTATACATATCCTATGCTCTCTTATTCTGCATTCTGTTGCTGATGTTTACCTTTGGACTCATTCCCTAGAACATGTGACCAGTGAGGAAAGAGACCTCAAATTTCAGGCATAATTGAGGGAAGCACAGTCTGGGGAACTGATTGTCAACTTTTAGCCAGGTGGCAGAGGACCAGCGCAGCTTTGTTGGGGATAAAGGGCTTTTGTTATTTTGTTTCTAGAAGAATTTAAAGCATTCTTTTTATGTTTCATTATGGTAAGAACACTTAACATGCCCTATGCCCTCTTGACAAAGTTTTAAATGTCCAGTGCAGTAGTTAATTAAAAGAACAATGCAGATGAGACGATTACTAGAACTTGCTTATCTTGAATAACTAAAATTAACACCTATTGGACACTAACTGTGCAATTTCCTCTTCTGTCATCTTTTACCTTCTATGATTTGTGAGTTTTACTATTTAGATACCTACCTACTACAAGTGGAATAAACCAATATTTGTCTTTCTGTGCCTGTCTTCTTTTATTTAGTATAATATCTTCCCAGTTTATCATCTTGTTGCAGACTGCAGAATTTTCTTCTTTCAAAGGTTAGAATAATATGTCATTGCTTATGTATACTATGCTTTTTGTTCATTCATCTATTGGTGGACATTTAGGCCATTTCCATGTCTTGTATTTTTCTGAAGTGTCACAGTGAACATGGGAAAGCAGATGTGTCCTTAAGATCCTTACTTTAATTCTTCTGGATATGTATGCGAGAGTGGGACTGCTAGATCATATGGCAATTTCCATTTTGAATTTTTTGAGAAGAATGTTTATATTGTTTTGTACAGTGGCAGCAACATTTTACATTTTCACCAGTAATGTCCATGTGTCCAAGTGAGGAAACCTTTAGAAGTTAGATGCAACCAAGTTCTTACAGAGTTCTTGCTCTCAGTCAAATTGTTCACCAAAACACTGCATTCAGATAGTTCTGAGAATAGAGGACTATGACATTTTCAAATATATGGAGAAAAATTATGAAATTCCTAAGACATTAGAAACACTATAATTAAAAAATGATGAAGAAATTGAATGACCATATCTGGTGTGGGACAGACTAAGACCAAGTGTGGAAGAAGAAAGAGGAGCAGTGAGTGTAATATAAATGATAAGGGGGAAGACTAAGAGCAGTTTCAAGATACATGGTGATGGCTAATGAAGGAAGAAAAATTGTGGTACCAATGGTTTTAAGTACAAAAGTTGCGACTTGGAAAAATCTTAAAATTTCTTCACAATTTAAGGTGTGTGTGTGTGTGTGTGTGTGTGTGTGTGTGTGTGTGTGTTTTACAGTTAAATGGACTTCATGAAGACCACGTATGAAGATCATGTTGGACATTTAAAATTATAACTCCTATAGTACAGAAAATGAGACATCTTCCTCTAGAGAGATAGAATGCAGTATGTTTTTTGCTGGTATCAGCAACATTACTGTTTTTCCAGTCAGGAAAAATTATGCAACGATCATGGCTTGAGATGTGTTCCTAAGAAGAAGTTGAAGTCCTAACTTTCAGTACCTGTGAATGTGACCTTATCTGGACTTGGCAACTTTGTGGATGATAAAGCTAAGAAGTCATCAGAGTAAGTCCTAACCCACTGTAATTGTGTCTTTACAAATAAGGACAACTTAGGCATGGAAGCAAATACTCACAGAGTGGACAATGTGTAGACACAGAAGGAACAATCTATAAACCAAGAAACGTTTGTGATGGAGACTTGGAAATGACTGTCTTCTAGAGCCTTCAGAAGGAACTTACCCTGCTGATATTAAAAAAAAAAAGAGAAAGAAAAAGAATAAAACGGATGATACTTTTAATACGAACTCCTGATTTCAGAACTAAATGACAACAAATAGAAATACCTAATTTGTAGTATTTTATTATGGCAGTCATAGAAAACTAAACAGCCAAAATGCTGGATATTATTAAAATACTTGATTCTCTTATTTAATTTATCCATTGGTAAACATACATTTTCACAATATTTGTTTTTCTGATTATACAAGTAGCATCTCATCATGTTACATATACAGAAAATTTAGAGAAATGTTAATCTACAATCTACATTACCTAGAAAAAATAACTGCTGTAATTTACTATCTTTGCATCCAATCTTTTAAAAAACTGTGTATACATGTACATATATTCTTTCCCAACTTTTTTCAAAAAAATCATTCTTGCTTACTTTTTCTTTTAAAATTTTGGAATCACAGAGATTTAGAAGGCTAATATGTTATTCTGATATGCTTTTGACTAGATATACATAGACTAGAAATATATTAAACAACTTACTTCTTAAAAATACATGTACTTTCATGTTTGTGCATATTTGCTGATTTCATTAAAGAAGATACAGGTAGCTTTAAAAGTGTGGCATGGTACTATCACTTACCAAAGTGTTTTATTTTAATTAGACCTTCTGTTCTAATCAATGTTAAAGCAGTGATCTAAATGTGGTAGAAATGTGATGAGCTAATAGTGCTACTTGGAAAGATGCTTTGTAAAATGGTTTATAAATTCTTTTTAAATGCTTCAAAACAAAGCTTCAGAACACAAACTAGTGTCAGAAACCTGTGGTTCCAGGATAAAAGGTGGCCTAGTTGTGGTTTTCCCATTAAAAAGACTATGGCAAGGATGCAGAGAATTCACAAAAAATCCTTTCCTTTTTATGTATTTCTTAGAATGAAATGTGTAGAACATACAAAGGCGGTCTTCATTAATTGCTGTAAACATAGTAACTGAGTGATTTAATTCTAGATCATGTTGTTCTAATAAACGAAGAATGTTGCTATATGTATCAATGACATTTCAATTTTTCACCCATAAAGTTGCTAGATTTAGCAAATAGAAACAGAGTGCATCCATTTGAATTTCAATGGTTTAATATAAATATATGCCAAATTCTGGTTGAGATATACTTGTGCTAAGCAAGTTATTATTCACTGATCAGAAATCTGAATTGAATGTTCTATATTTTAGATTAATGTTTTCTCACACTAAAAGGCCCAATGCAACTCAAGGCCATACTCAACATGCTGATTCCAAACAGCATTGAAGGAGAGTTTTCAGTTCAGTCAGTTGTTTGCAACTTAATGAGAACATTTGTCTACCTTAACCACAGTGATGCTTGTATACAGGCTTTTAATAAATACAACAGAGAAAGGAGAAATTTTTATTTTCTCATGTTGCATTTTTGTTTTTGTATTGTGAATTCACTTTTTAAGATGATTAAGTCCCGGACCACCAATTCCATACTTAAAATAGTTTGTAAGGAAATGTCCTTTCATAAACAAAACACAAACAAGACAAACAAAAAACCAAATAAAAACAAACAATGAATCTTGAAAACACTGTTGCCTTTTTCTGATCCTGCTACCTGTCTGATTACTAGAGCATTTTGGATTGCCACTGACATCTGATAAACTTTATATGAAATAAAATGCATTGTGCCCTCTCTTTATCAAGCAATTGGTATATTAATGAAAAGGTGGTCTCAGAAACACATATAAAAGGACACACTATAGTATTGTTGGACATAAAATTAAACACTGTGTACATTAACTTGAAGGGAGAATGAGGCAGCAGCTGAGAAGTGAGATTAGGTTTCAAAAGAATATATTTTAATGTGACACACTTGGAGGGTAAAGGGGAGGAGACAAATTTCAAGGTTCAGTAGAGACAATGTAACCCTCTGAGGTGAAGAGGAAATGTATTTACTTTAGTCAGGAGATAGAAGCCAGTGGGTGTGAGTTTACACAGTGTAGCCTACAGAGGTGTCAAAACAACTTACAAGCCATAGAATCTGAAAACTACCAATGATACAAAGATCTTTTGAAATATGAAGAGATAGAAATGAAATGAAAGCTATGTTAAGGAATGCTAACTATTGAAAATGTGCTGAAGTTGAAGAATGGTAATTTGAGGTAGGGAAAGGTAGGTGATCAGAGGTGTGCATGTGTGAAGATTTCATATTGAGGATTGAAGATGTGGTACTGATTATTTTCAAAATAAATTGGCTTTAAAATCAACTCCGAGTAGAAAATGAGTCATGACTAGGCAAAGAGCTAACTTTTGGTTTAAAAGACATAGCAATAAATTTAACATAGCTCAAACTTCAGTACAAGATGTAATTATAGATTAGAGAAGAGACAGTTAAAGTGTTATTTAGTATCATGACACTTGCAGAATATATATTTGGAGTGGAACTCCTTAGGAACATGTGTAGAAAGTATTCGAGTTCTTATGGTTTATGATTGATTTGAAGGATTGAGCCAAGGTTCATAAAATAAGAGGGCTTTTTATGATATCAAATAAAAAATAAACTATAAATTTTTATGGGAAGCAGAAGGCAATGTACAGTTGTACACAATGTATAGACCTCTGGTCATGTAAGGAGATCTCATGGCAGTATGTGATACTTAAGAGCCAGGAAATTTCTTTCATAGCCCAGCTGAATTCTTATCTCTTGACACCATGTATTTTGCCTACTACAATTCTGAATAAACACACAGTTCCTGTAATATACACTTCTAAATGCACAAAATTGAAGAATGGTAATTTGAGGCAAGGACTGGTTTGATCTTTAGTGTGGAACAAAAGAGTGTGATCAACTAAAACAAAGACAAGAGAAGGAGCAAGAAGCAGAGAGAGCAGAGTAAGAGTGAAATCTGTCTCAGAAAGGAAGTGATCAAGAGATCCGTGGCAAATAATAAAGACTAAAAATCACGGTACAGAATGAAACTGAGCAATGGTGTTTTATGGTTGTTTTAATAACAGTATCAATATTTACATATCAAAATTTCTTAGGGCTTTAAGAAGTGATACATCACAAAATATAAGTAAAAATTATATGAAATATGCAGAACAGGTGGTATTACCTCTCTGTATTTGGAAAACTGAGTCTTAGCATGTAGTTTATTTTAGTATTTCATATATTTGTGTTTTGTTTTTCGGTTAAAAATAGTTTTTGTGCTTAATTACATGTTGGATTTAGTTAATATTGTGATATTAAAGATGATTCCTATATTTTATTAAGTTATACTGTTTTAAAAATTGAAACATGATTTAACAATAGAAACACTTAATTTTAGTGCTTTTGTAAAGCCAAAATAATTATTTCCGTGAAGAACACTTAAAACTACACTGAGATTGAGACAGAAATATTGTGAGTTCCAGGTCAGCCTGGAATCCATAGTGATTTCAGGGCCAACCTAGATCATATAGAGAGAACCTTTCTCAATCATCTCCTCCATAAACTAACTAATTCAATCAATCAATCAATCTGCAAATTTAGAACAAAGTAGTCAGTATCTATAGTTATGTCTGCTGGAAGAAAATGCTTCTGTATGTTAGTAACCACAAAATAGATACCTCATGTAAGAGCACAGTCTCAAGTCCACATAATTCTATGAATAAATAGCTCAATTTCCAACTTCTTTGAAGTGTGTATTTAACATTCAACAGTAAGTACAGTTAGTGAAGTTACTGCATGAATTTAAAGCACTAAATGAATATCATAAATTGGCTATCATTAAGCACAACATATTTTAAAACATTAAACAATAAGCTTTATTTATGGTCAATCTAGGGTGATATACTTTTAAAAATATTTTATTAGTGCATAATAATGATATTGAATATTGGATTATACTGTGACATTTTTATACATGCGAACCAACAATTCTAAGTACAAAAATTGAAACTCTAAAATCTTAAAAATCTTTCATTAATCAAGATGTTTGTTGCAGACAAGCGACTGCATAAATAGCACACACTGAAGATTATACTTCTGTTAAATGTTTTTTAATTATAGGAAAATAAAATCCTCAACAAAGTTAATATGACACACTTAATGATGTGTAAATAAATAATGTATTACATAACAATTAGACAACATTAAAAATTGATTCTCATAAATTAAATTAGGCAAAGTTCAGTTTTTTGTTTTTCTTCTTGTAGTTTTAGTATCAAAGGTTATTGAATATCCAAATGGAAAAATTAAATGTGAGCATTGATCTTTACCTCATGCCACATAAAAACTGATTTTAATAAGAATTTCAAATTTAAATTTAAAAGTTAAGCCAAAAGTTTCCTACAAGAAAATTCACTGACTATAGCCACACAATATAAAAATTAGCTCAAACTAGGTGGCAGAATTAGATATAAAAGCTAAAACCAAAATCCTATAAGAAATACTTTTCTTTAAAGTGGAAAAACTATTTTTTATAAAGTGCACTACACACACAAAATTTGATAAACTGGGGTTTAAGTTAGAAATTATTTGTGCCCATAGGCGCTATTATTAAATGAAAGAAATGCCACAAACTGGAAGAAATACATTTTCATATATTACTGATAAAATAATTATTTCAGTCAAGTTCATAGTTAAAAAATAACTACATTAGAATAAGTAAAACAATATGTAGACATTTCAAGAAGCTATATTAATGGACAAAAAGCATTTTCTATAATTCTCAACACTGGGGTCATCTTTAGGAACATAAAAATTAAAACTACAAATAGTGAGCTTAGTAAATAAAATAGTTAAAATTATTAAGACTAAGAATAGCAATAAGTGAGCAGATGTAAAAGCAAGCATTTGTGGTAGAGTGTAACAAACACTGTGGAAAATAGTATAGTTCTTATCAAACATTGTTTATCATCTAGCAATTTTAGTCTTACAGTAGGTATTTATGCAAACAATGTTAGAAACCATGTTTAAAAATCTTGTATATTTCAGCTGTCTATTTGGACAAGTGAAGGACTAAATACAAAATGCAAAATCCCCCAAAAAACTCCAACTACTAAAATGAACCATCAACAACAGGAAAATGAGTTCAAATGAGTATATTTTGGTATATAGACACAATGGGATACCACTTAGCGCTACAAAGGAGTCTCAGAACACGTGTAGAGAATCTAAGAAGCCAGACATAAGAAATACATATAGCAAATTCTTGTTCTATGGAATTCAAGAAATGTAATACATCAGAGAAATATATGAGAAAGGAATACCTAAGATAAAAGTTAATTCTGTGGTCAGGAATGGAACTTTCTGAAAAACAATTTGAGAGACTCTGTAAATTAAGAAAATATTTTATATTCTCATAGATATATGTTCAATTGGGTTTACATGTCGTTGAAACACATCAAAATGTACAGTTGCAATATGACCATTTTAATGTATATGATTGTTGTTAGCTGCAAGGAACTGGGAAGCTGGTGAGAAAAGAGAAATTTAGGGTCCTCAAGAATTGAATTTTGGCTTAGTGAAATAAAGGCATTGCTCTTAAGAAGATAGGAGAATGACTCTTACACAACTGTTCTACTATCCTATCTGCAGCAGTCTTGTCTCAGATACCCTCATCGCTTAGCTCTGTGGATTTTGCCAGGCTTCTGGTCAATGCACCTCCTTTCATGCCTCTGCTAAATAGCCTGCTTAAAGTGAAACTTGCTTTCCCATATCATCATCTGAGTCATTTCTTTCATCATCATTCTTCTCATACTAATTTTCTTAGTCATTTTTGTTGTCTTTCACCTTTGCCCTCTTCTCACTCCAAAATCAGTTGTTTTTCTTCACTTATATTTCTTATGCATAACTGTGAGTTTCATTAATGAAGTCCCTATTTAATTTTCTAATCAATATTTTGCAGGGTATATAACATTAAAGCCTGAAAGAAATAGAAAAGTTACTGTACATATATTTGACTCAGAAGGTTTTACTTTTATTGACATTATTCATCTATATTTAATTTTTATTAAAATTCTTAACTAAAACCATTAGAGATCTGCTAAGAACTCTAAAATCCTAACCATTCTCTCTTCATTAAAGCCGAAAAGCATTCAATTATTTACCTAATCATTATTAGTCATGTTGACCATTTTTTATTAATTCTGGGAAAATATACCATTTTTTTCTTAAATCCTTGACTTATTTAAGTACTTAAGGGTATTCATAGTTCTCTGTTTTTATGTTGTAAGGAAAAAAGGGAAAGAATTTATCTGAGGTTAATTACTAACTGAAGCTATCCATGTCATTAAGGCTAGGAAGAGTTATCAGGGCATCTAGAGGGGGTGAGGGAGCTCAGGGTAGGAAATTTAGAAAATACTGACTCCATTGATAGTGAGGAATTGCCCAATGTCACTGGGGTGTCTATAGGATTCTTGGAATCAAGCTATATTTGAAAGGGGTATGAAATAATTCCTCTACGTAGGAAAGAGCGGTCACACCATTTTTCTATCTAGAACACAGATTTGGAGCCACATAGGATGGCATTAGGTCCATGTGCTCCCACTCAATACTTGTGCATTCCTTAGAAACCTTCTTAATCTCTATGAAACTTTTTCTTCCTCCATTAATAAAATGGTTAAAAATACTACCATCAGAGAGCAGCAATGATAGTTAATGACAAATTACACTTAATATATTGCACAGTGCTCAATTTATAGTGAAAACTGAATATTCTGTAAATAAGCAAATAACATTTTATAAGCAGTAAATAAGAATATTTTGTTTTCATTGGAGAAAGGATTCTTTTGTATGTTGTTTTGCAACAGATTTGATACTAAAACTTCACCAATTTTTGAGCAGTATCAACAAATGGTTTATTTCCTTTCTATTTCTTTGTCTCATGCTTTTGATGGAATGCAGGGAGTACAGAATTTCTATAGCAATGTGAATAAAGGCATTTCTTTGTCCTGAGCTACATGGGTAGATCTGGAAGCATCTGGAGAGTGATGAAATCTTAAATTTTAGTATTTAAAGTTAGTTGGAGTTATTTTTTATTCACAAAATAATGCATGTAAATGAAATATGAATATTCATTTTAAATAGCAAAAACTATGGAATGATCTTGTATTGCATATATGTGGTATTAGCCTAACTCTTAGGCATTATGGAGTCCTCTAATTTATCTTAAATTACACTGGGAACTCCATAATTGGGAAAGTAATGATAGACTATCAACTCTGAAGCACTGTGACTTCCTGGATAATGCCGCTATACTGTGTGATTCTTTCTTATAATACCTGTCTTCGTTGGATATTTTGTCATAATGTTTTTAAATTAAAATCTTCACAATGGTGAATAATAAGTGTCTCCAGGAAAGTGGAGTCTGTGGAAATTAAGTAAATCATTACCATTTTAGGTTATATGACAATTCGTGATGAGCTATAAAGTTCTTCAAAACTTCACTCTACATGGAGAAAGTAATCCAGATTCTTGCATTCCATGAGAGATGAAACCAACATGAGGACATCATATCACACTTACTGCTGGGCTTTTACTTGATGGTATTTAGTGACGACTATTAAAATATAGTGTGTGTCTTTCATCAGTAAACCTGTCATCTATCAATTAGGATATAAAGTCATCTTTCAAAAACAAACAGCAGCAAAAACAAAAACATCAATTTTAAATAAAAAATGTCATACTAAAAGCTTGTAAATGATAGCACATTTGCTAAGCACTGTTATCCATGTTGCAATCTAACTCAACAGAGAATACTGAAATATTAATATTTATTTAATGGGAAAAGAGGTAAGTACCACAAAAAGCAATATACAATGTATTTGTAGATCTTTGCACTTCTATCATTCTCTATTAAAATTATACAAGTCTTTTCCAAGTATATACAAAGAATCTAAATGAAACAAATCAATACAAAACAGAAATAGTTCTGAATGGCATATCAAATATAAATATAAATTTCATATTTATTCATGCATTAAGTATTACAACCAATTGCAACCTCTTAGTCATGAATATTCTTTTATTTATTTTTAATTTAGTTTTTATTGGTATATGTTTGCAATACATAGTTATTATATTTTTCTTGAGGAATTCATACATATACATTTATTGATCATCATTACTCCCACTTCCCCCTGTACAATTTTCTTCCTCTTTCTTCAGGTTCTCATTCAATTTCTACATATACCTCCCATTTCTTAATATATTTCTTTTGTTTTGCTTTTAAAATTATTTATATTTTAGGTATTTTCACATTAGAGAAACTATATTATATTTCATCTTCTGTGAATGACTTATTTCACTTGGTATTATGGTCTCAGGATCTGTACATTTTCTCTTAAATGACTCAGTTTAATCTTTTTTATGGATGAATAACACTTCATTGTGCATCTATGCCACATTTTCTTGTTGGGAATAGTTGTCATATTACTGACTTTCCAATACCAGAGAGTTATGGTCCCCTCTTCAGTTAGAGGGCAGTAAAAAGTCATAGCCAGGTACAAGTAGATGACTCAAAATAGGGCCAAGATGTAGCTTTTAAGTATTCTAAATGTGCAGGAAAATCAAACAACTGAAACCAAATGGATGATGTCAATTAACATCAGAGCCATTTTGAGGCCAGACTGAGTTCAAGGCCATTCCTGCCCTCTTCCCAGAGTACTTCTTGCTTGAGACACAGCCACATTAATTCCATGCTGTTTTCATGAGATTGAAGGCACTCCAAAACAGAAGTCATTTAGTAAGTGGATTGTGAGAACTTGGCAGAAAAGTAGCTTAAAAGAGATATGATACTGACCTTCAGATGCTTAAAAAATGTTAGCAAACATAAAATTAATTTCCTCAAATGCTTTAAATGTCATTCCTCAAAGTTATTTTTATACATAGTCTTCCTTATAAAGACTTCCTTATTTAAGAGAATTTTTATCTGCCAGTTTCAATGTCTTTCTCAAGGCTGAACAGTTGCTTAGTGATAGGATGGAAAACCACATTTCTTTATTGTTAGGTGGAAGGTTGTAGCTCAATAAAATTGCAATTTAATTAAGTGCCAAGAACATACACAGAATATTTATGTTAAGTAGGAGGGAAACAAACACATCTAAGACATGTAACTGGTCTTTCAGAAAAGCATGAAGAAAATTGGAACAAAATGCCACAGAGTGAGGGATGGTCATGATTCATATATGTCCAGAAGATCACATAGAATGTAGAAGTCATCTCAAAACTTCATTCATTTGCCTGAAAAATTCCCTCTTCATTCTCCTTAGAAACCTGCATGGCTTTCTCAAAGGGGGAGGTGATCAAGAGATGGAGGAAGGGGAAAGGAAAAGAGAGCAAGAAGATGGACAAAGGAATTGGGATGTGTTATGATCATGTACCAACTCCACACAAGGAATACAAACATGCACTGCTAACATGTACAAAAGAGGAAGGGGATCAAGAATTTGGATGATGAAGGGGATAAGAAAAAGGGGATGAAAAAAGGAATTAAGGTGTGCTATGTACAAGTACCAACTCCCAGAAGGAATGCAAACATTTTGTACTACATACATATAGTAATAAAATAAAAAAAATTTAAAAAGCAATTTACAGGAATAATTTCAGGTCTAAGTTTGACTATTTTTATTTTGCATTATATCTATTAGGAATCCTTAACTCTTGAGATTTTTATTTTCAGTAAACTACATTACTTGATGATTTTATGGAAGTGTTTATACATAGAATGTTATCATCCATGCTTTCTATCTTCAATATCTGTTTATAAACAGAAAGTATGTTTGTGATAAGGATGGTGAGAGTGATGAACTTTAGCAGCTTCTGTGAGAATACAATCAAAAGGGTCAAATATAAACTTCTCACTGAAAAATTGTCTCACACATACAGTACATGCGAGTTAAGTTTCTCAGCAACTAGAATGCACATAGAATATAATTATAATATTTATTGTATGTTGATCAAATGCTGAAATTAAATACCCAATGAAAAAAATGGGTATTTATACCCATTAATTTATTAAGGCTTGTATCTCATCTTTATATTCTAAGGATCACAACAGAATCTGACTTTTAGTTAATGGTGGCCATGAAAAGCCTCCTTACCACGTAAGTCTAATTGAGTTTTGAGATTCATCAAAAAACAAATGAAACATGATTCTTTGCCATGTGTGTATCTTTTGATACTGTACAATCCTCACCTGGGATGTTGCCAAATGTAGATATGAAGCAAAGTTTGTCATAGGGAGAAATGGTAGTGATAATCAATGATATAGGATGGCTGTACGGTATGAGCCATGTTGGTGAGTGAATCTGGCTTGAAGTAGGAAGATCTCCATAATGCTTTGGGGAGGCTCAGCTGGACGACCCCATGGGTCCCAGATGATAGACTTGATCTAGTTTGTTTCAGAACAAATCTTGTTGTTCATTTTCCACTGCGTACTTTCTTATTCTTGGGCCACATCTGAGCCCATGTCACTGACACCTCCAGGTCTAGCATTCTACTAAAATTGTCAATGGAGATATTACACAACTGAATGGCAGCATTATTTTTGACAAGTTTCTATTGTCTTTATTTAAAGAAATCCCCCTAATTAGTCGAGTTAATTCTCTTCTATGGTATAAATTTTCTCATTTTTCCCTTTTCTATTTTCCTAATATCTTGTTCTTAAGTCTTCCACAATCTCTTTCCTCTCATTTTCCTTCTATTTTCTTCTCTTCCTTTCCTTTCCTTCCTATTTTTGGTGTGTTTTGTGTTTCTCTCCAATGTGATATACAACTTATTAAGACAGGACAAAGAGTATGTTAATTTGTGATTCTGTTTGTTAAATGGGTATCACTGCATTAATGAAGAAAGAAATAAATGGGGAAGATAAACAACCATGACTTTATTGCTGAAGTGTATTATCTTGGATTGAGGTATTCATTGGAAACAAATCTTTTACTTCTTTAATCTTAGAAGACATTTCATCAACACGGCAACTCTATTGTAACTTTATTCATTCTTTCTTCTGTCTGGTTTATCTACTTGAAGTTCCTGATCTAAAAAGTAAAAGAATTGGAACATGACTGGACCAAGACCCCTTTCCTCATTTTTGTCATTAGACATTTTAGCTCAGTAGCACCATAAGGCCTTACCTATATAAAACTGCCTATACAATTGTATAAAACAAAAATTATAAGGGCAAAAATTTGTAATGGTATCTAAAGAAGGGCAGTTGAAAGAGCAAAAAGAGTCTCAATGAGTTCACAGGAAAATATAATTCATTGAAATTGAGAGAAAGGCATAAATCAATTTAAAAAAATAGCAAAGATATTTAAGAATAAGATAAAAGAATGATCAAAGATTTCAAAAACCATGACAAAACACATTGATAAGTTTTAAATTAATTTTTTCCATTTTAAATGAAATTAATGTATATGAAAATAAC
>RJWT010032891.1:0-14024 GCA_004365215.1 Cuniculus paca | reverse complement strand
CAATACAGAGTGTTCTGGAACTTGAGCCCATGTCTTTTAGATTGGCTTTATGTAACTAGCCAGAAATCACATCCTTCCCTCAACAGGAATTGCGCTTTTGGTACTTTCTTTATTATGGCCTCTGGAGTGACTTTTTGCTGTGCTTGTGGAATAGTCTTATGTTATTGAAAGGGTTAAGAATTTGAGTTCTAGGCTCTTTTGATTTACTTAGTAGCTCTGAAATGTTGCCAGACTTCATTTGCATATCTTTAAAATAAAGACAATAACAAACTTATCCAAAGGGCTAGTATAAGATTTTAATAAGTTAGTATATTTCAAGTGTGGGCATCATGAACTGGCCTAAGGTAAGAGCTCAAAAATGGGACAGAGTCTGGTTATAAGCAACAGTAACTGTTGCTTGTAATCCCAGCTGAGGCAGAAAGATCCCAAGTTTGTATCCCATTGCCTTGGCAACTTAGTGAAACACTGCTTCAAAATAAGAAATTAAAATGTGCTGGGGGACGTAGTTTGGTTAGAAGGCCACAAGTTCAATTCTCAGTGCCAGAAAACAGTAAGCTATTTCTTATAATTCCATTCATACTTACTTTTATCTGTATTTTATCTCCCTTATTCAGTTAAATCTTTTTATAAATCTTTTAGACCTCTAGAAATCTTTCTAATCTTGTCTGTCCTCTCCATTCCCAGCCTCTGCTTATCATCCTTTGTATTTTTTACACATCAGAATCTCAGACTCTGCACAGCCCTGCCTACCCTCATGACTCTGTGCCAATTCTCCCTTGGTTCTGGCCAAGTAATCCCCTGATTAAAGCCATCCCTTGCCTTCCTGGTGAGGTCCAGACTATTTCTCCAGGTGCACTGGCACTCTTAATCAGCCTCTCTTCTTGAACTTTGGCCTCTCACTCCCACTTCTGTGACACTTTTGTAGGATTGACCTCCTCCTGAATGTACCATGCTCAGGGTATTTCAGAAATAAATCTCTTCCTCGGAGCAACTGTAGTTGACGGGGAGATTAGGCCAGTTCCCACCCTCCTTTACTTTTCCCCAAGACCAACCCCTAGCAGGCTGCTTTAACTGCCTCTTCTCAGAAACACTCACCATCACAGTATTTGTCACATGATACTACAACCAATTAGTCATTGGGCACCTAAAATCCACAGTATTTTTCCTGTATATTTTCCCTCTTCCAGTCCTTGTTGCTACTCAGCAAGGTAGATATCATGGTCTTCGACTTCAGATAAATAAAGGAGTACAAAGAGGTTAAATAACTTGCCAAGATGATGTAGCGACAAGCAGGAGAGGTGAGAGTCCAGCAGAGTTCTGTGTTATCTAAAAGCCCTTTCTCTTTGGTAATAGTTCATGTATCTGTCTTGACATTAGATTGTGAGTTCTTCAATAGATCAACTTTGTGTGTCCTACTTCTTATGCAGGCTTAGACTTCAGATAAGTAAGTAACGAATAAGTGGTTTTATGAATGAATTAATGAATGAGTGAAAAATGAACAGATGCATTTTTTATTGCCTCAATTCTGAGGAATAACAAGTGTTATTCCTATTCTTGTATAACAAATGGTCAAGAAATATTTGTTGAGTCAAATTTGTTTCATAAAAGGAAGAACTAGAAGAGTGTAGAAATGTAAGTTATAACAACACTGAGATTTCATCTTACTGTAGAAAGAATGGCTATCATCAAGAAATCAACCAATAACAAATACTAGCAAGGCTGTGGGCAAAAAGGAACCCTTCTCCACTGTTGGTGGGAATGTAGACTGGTACAATGGAAATCAGTGTGGAGATTCCTCAAAAAACTAAGATTAGAGGTCCCATTCAATCCAGCTATTCCCCTTCTGCATATTTTCCCAGAAAATTGAAAATATCATACCTCAGCAATGTATGTGCACCCATGTTTACAGAAGCACAATTTGTAGTAGCTAAATCTTGGAAACAACCCAAATGCCCATCAACCACAGAATGGATTAAAAAAAAAATGTGGTATTTTTATACAATGGAGTACTACTCAGTCATAAAGAATGATAAACTTGAGACTTTTATAGGTAAATGAATGCAACTTGAGACCATACTCATAAGTGAAATAAATCAGATGCACATGTGTAAATATTGTATTTTCTCCCTAGTGTAAAAAACTGAAAGAGTAAATAAGATCCAATATGTACAATAAATATTGTGAAAGGAAAAGGGAAAGAAAACACTCAATAGGAAAGAACAACTTGCATAGGGGAAAGAAGAAAAATAAGGGAATATATATATATTAGATAACTAAACTACTAATCTCTGTTCATCAAAAAGAACAATTTGTGCTTTCATTGTTTGATTGTTTGATCATTTTTTCATGCCTATATTTTGTAATCTGAACAACTACTTTAAAGATAACAATACAAAATATATTAATCATTATTAATCTCCTATTATTTTGTTTTGAAATTCTGTATCATTGCTTTTATATTTTTCATTTTAAAAAACAAGAGTGTACTATAAGTTTTTAAGATCATACTTTTCAAAGTTCATATATGTAAAGGGAAAGAAAACTGGGTAACAAACAATAACAGGACACCAGATATGGGCACTGCATGCGGAATCTGTAAGTGCCTTATGCTTTCTTCCTCTTGCTTGTCAATATCTACTAGCATTGCCTCGCAATGCCAAAATTTTTTTACCAAGGAAATTCTCTGCATAAGTTTGGTTTTAATTGAAAGGAAAATATTGCTGATATCAATGTTCAGATTATTAATATTAACTTATTTTAAGTGCATCAACATTGAGATATAGACACGTGATGGAGTCTTGCCCATTGCTAGCCTGTAGGTTGTGTCTTACACAGTCTATGCAGGTTGTTCTACAAAGTTCAAATCTAAATTCATTCATAAGAATTCTTATAGTTTTCAATGAACATATTGAGTGAACATGTTCTTGGATGGAGATATAGGCAGGAAAAATGCCAGCTTAGTTCACAGCCTTGCAATAGGAAACTTTAATTTTCTGGAATAATGTGGGTTTATACTGCATTCTTCTCTGGATATTTTTACTGTACAATCAATTTTGTAGTGTTCCATGACTTTGCAATATACCCTACAGGTAAAAGAAAGCCAGTAGCAACCCTTTTGTCATCAAATTTATACAGAAAATTTTAACTTATTTTGCTGCTTTCCACATTCTTTATAACCTGAGGATGTGTAGAGAAAGAAGAGAAAAAAACTGACATTTATTGATCCACTGGATGTGCCAGTGTCTAAGTCACTTTCACATCACTGAGATACAATACCCAGCACCCACAATTAAAGGAGAAGTTTATTTTGGCTTGTGATTTTTAGAGGTTTTATTCTATAGTTGACTGTCTCCAAGGCAGAAACACCATGAAATAAGGGTCTAGCAGAGGAAAATTGTTCATTTCATAGCACCCAGGAAAGGATAGAAAGGGGAGGACCCCAGAGGGAGATGCTCCTCCAAACCACACCTTTCAGTAGTTCACCTCCAACCAGTCTCCACCTCCTGACAGCACACATACCAGCTAAACTCACCAGTAGATGACTCTGTGGGTGAGTGCAGCATCCCCATGATCTGACCACTTCCTAAAGCCCTGCCCTCTAGGGACATGAGAATTTGGAGAGACAGTCCAGATCCAAACCATAATAGCTAGGCATTTGATATGAATTCGTTGACTTTCTATAGAGATGATGATTTCCCCATTTTTCAGGTGAATAAAAAACAAAGAGTTGAAATAATTTTCTCAAATCACAAAGTAACAAAAGTGTAATTGGTTTATAAACTTGAAGAAATCCTTGTCCCCATAACCTATACAGCTCAATGACAATTTGCTCAGTGATTGTCAACATTTTGCTCAAAAATGTCAGCATAGTAATGTGATGGACTAGAACTCTCTCTCCCTCTTTCTTTCCTAGCTATTTCATTTTATGTGGCCATTTATCATGGGTTTCCTGTTATTGAACATTATCACTAAATTATAAATGCTAAGGGAACTTTTTCCATTTATCTTTTATAACTCACATGTGAAATCAACCCTGGGGGAATAATGCAAAGTATATTAAGCAAATATACAGGAATAAGTGGTCATTATTTCTGAAATTCAAAAAATGTAAAAAATATTTTTGCTACTGAAATTATTTAAGTATATTGAGAACCTAACAACATTAAACATGATTTTCTGGTTTTTTATGGAGTTTGTATTTGCTATAAAAATGCTAGAAGTATATGCTTCAGTTTTAGAGTTACTTTCAAATTTGCAGAAAAGCTGAAATGCTGCTCAGAAAAAAACTTAGCAAACATGGTTTGCATTTGTCCATGGGTAAATCCCAGGCACTTCTCTGCTGTGTGTTTGGGACTCAAGTCTAGGACTGACATTATATTAGTTACTTCGCTCATTACTGAGACAGAATACCTGACTTCCAAAGTTAAAGTAGGCAAGGTTTATTTCAGTTCATAGTCTGTAGAGGTTTCAGTCCATAGTCAGCTGACTACAAGGCAAAGTGGCATGGAAGAGGGGAGTCACAGAAGAGAAATAGTCCATGGTTTGGTAAACAGAAGGTGGCGAGTAGAAGCAGCAGCAGCAGGCCACCCTTTCTTTTCTTCCTTTGTATTCCATCCAGGCTATAAACCTACTGATTGGTGCCACCCACACCCTCAGTGGGGCTTCCATTATCCACACCCAGAATTATGCTAAACCCATGTAGTTATGTCACATCGTTAATCCCAGTACCATACACCGTAGTTCTGTCCACCTCTGAAAAGCCCCACCTATGAGCACTTGAGGCGTGGAGGGAACATCTAAACATAAGCTACAGTGGACAGTCTGTGGTTTCCTAGCTTATGGCCAAGGTTTCTATGGCCTTATCATTATGCTTTACTCCAGAAGTGGAATGTGAGGGTAGCTTTACAGATCAACATTTGTCCTGTAGAAAATTCCCACATGCTAACTGAATTTACAGAGGGCCTTCAAGTGAGTGTGTGGTTAGGTGCTGATTGCAGGAGTCGACTACATGGTCCAGACACAGAAGCCACCCTGGACACATAGTTGAGGCTTACATAGCCCGTGCAACTTCTATGTCTTTAAATATATTGGCTGCACCTAATGAAATGTATGACTTTTCACGGAGTCATCATGGTTGTTAATACAATATTTGTATTTGTACTTGGCGTTTATATATTTAAAATGCAATTATGCTCATAATTTGTCTTCCATATTCATTTTAACTTGTTACTTGTTCATAGTCAATATTTTTGTCTAACTGGTCCTCATTTCCAATTGCATTCCTCTCTCTTCAGGAAACTTAGTTGATCTCTGTACAGTTTAGTTTCTGAAATCCATTCCATTCATCATAAAATTTGTCATTTCCATTTCCTAGGTTCAGAGTTCTTTATGTGGATCAGCTGGTTATATTACCTAAGTCTTTTGAATCTTTTATTAATTAAACAAACATCCAAAATGTGCATACAGTGAGCACAGCATAAAAGTGCTCAAAATGAATGCCTTTTAAGAAATAGTTTATGCTTTAGGTTAAATTAAAAATGAATTAATTTGCTATATGTAGAAAATCTTAGCCTGATTTTAAAAAAATAGAAATGTTTTTAGTAATTATAAACAATCAAAGCAATTTCCAAATAGAGAAAAGATAGCCAGGGGTAGACTGTGCCAATAATTGATAATATTTTTGTCATGACCAACCAGTGTCTGTCCCACTAGGTGACACATAGCTGTGAGTGTGCCCACTATGTGTTATTTCTTTCATCCTGCACACAGCACAATCTTTGACTTTCCCCAGGGAATGTGAAAACATCTGAATGCATCAGCCTTATTGTCAACTCTTAAGTTTTACCTTGTACATATGCTGCCATATTTTTTTAAATCTGCAAATTATAGTACTTAAATCACAGACTCCTTTTGACATACATCACATCTGACTTGGACATCTCAATGAGTCAGGTTAAAAAAGAACTGGATTTTTAAACTGTATTAACTAAAGTGAGGAATGGAAAAGAGTCTCACACTGAAAATGACCTGCAAATGTAAAGTTGTGAGATGTTTTAAAATTGGTTATTCTTCTAATTTGAGACTTTTTTAAAACCTGTAATAGCTAAATGTGTGAATGGCTTCATTTAAAAATCCAATTTAACCATCAGTTTACATGTAAATACAGAAAAAATGTCTGTCAGTTTTAATTATTAGGAAAGAAAACTTCCATTCAAAGAATTTCTTGAAGGGAAGATTTCATCCTTTAATTAATTTTGACCTTAGGTTTTATGTAAAACTTGACTTCCTTCTGATGTTACCTCGTAGTAACATCAGAAGAGAACCTAGGTGTTTAGGCATGTAAAACAGAACAAAAGTCACCGTGAATAATTCTAAAGCCTTCTTAATTAAGGAACAATGTTACAAATCTCAGATATGGAAGTCAAACTTGAGAATTATAATAGCAAGGCAATTTATATTTCATGGCAAGAACTGGACAAAGAAAGAATAATTGTGTTCTGTTAATTAATTCCTTATCTTTATTTCATCCATCTTTCTGGAGTGTTAGAATAATTTCAGAGACTTTAGATTTACATCAAAGTAAGCAATTTTATATGTGAGTTGGATTTTATGATAGCTTAGTGTGCACAGACTAGAACCTACAGTTATTTTTCTTGCAGAAAGGGACAATGTATGAGGTGGCTTATTAAGTATATACTACTGCATATTTTTATTATACAAAATATTGTTCTGCTATTAACATTCTCCCTGGCTTGGCCTGTTTATTTTGTGAAGATTTGCTAAGGTGATTTGACCTGTTACAAGAGGCTGCACATTCTTACTTTCCGGGGTCAAAATTGCCCTCATGCTTGTGGGCATTTCTGGTCCAAAAGCCCGAAAAAATATTCCAAGGTAAATATACACTTGAAGAAAGTCTCTCTTTTTTATTTGTTTTTGACCATAAGCACCTATTACTTTTATGGCTGCTCAAATAATGTTTATATTTTCCCCAGAAATTTGTGCAGAAAGTGTGCACTCTGGTTCTCCTGAGATGTAAGTTCTGCCTGTCAGTTGCAGAGGAGCTGTCAAGGAGGCCCCTCTTCCGCCCAACCTTGCTGGCCTGGTGGAATTCCCAAGGTGGGGTGCCATTCCAAATGCAGGGAATGTCTTTTCCTTGTGTGCTTTTTTCTTATCATTTTTCTACCTCTCACATTGTATTATATATTGTGATTCAGCGTAAATAGTAATATATTACCAATAAACATATCAAATTTTACCAAAACAAAGAAAAGTAAAACATCTTTGTAAGTTGCAAGTGTCGGGCAGTCTCACAGAAAATTACTGGCTTCTTTCATTGATGTCAGAACATCTATTAAGAAAAAAAGCCAATGCAGTGACCTATGTTGAGTTTTGATGCCCACATATGAAATTTAAAGATAGACATGGAAGGTCAGAGAGGAATTTTGACTCTATCTCTCTTTGGAGTGTGTCCACCAACACGGAATGATCACAGCGAGCATTTCACAGACTATAAATGGAGAGAATAAGGCAATGCCAAGGACTCTGTACAATCAATTCTCTACAATCCTTTGTCAATCAATAATTAGACATTTATGTATTTCTGAATTTGTGGCAGCTTTCACTACATCCTTATTATCTAAAAGCGGTCCCCTTTCTTGGGGGTACATTAGACCCTGCTATTTATATCTGGGATCAGCTGGTGACCTAAACTGTTCATTGCATCAGGGGATAAAGGTTGGGCGACCTGACCCACTCTGTGTAATGAGCTCTCCCTCTTCTGTCTTTCCATGGAGAATGCAGTCCTCAGGATGACAGCAGGAAACTAATGTGTTCTCACTGTAGGAGACTGACAACTGAGGTGTGAGATTGTCCTTTCCTCCGGCTTTGTCTGGAACAGGAAAATAGGACTCCAATTGTGGGAAAATTACAGCTATCTGGCAGCTCAGTCAGCTTCCTGGAGTTGATGGCCATCTGCAGCTTCTGCTCTGTGAGTCTCTCTGTGTGTCTTCTCACATGGACCCATGAGAAGATCATTGCATATGACTATATTTCTGGCATATTGAGGAACTAAGAGGTGAGGAATTGAATCAAGAAGGGAGGGCCATCTTCTTCCTTTCTAATATGGTGGCAATATCCAGACAAAAGAAACCTGCTTTTCAGACATGATTCACTGACATCACCACTTTGGAAGGACCATGCAAAGTCTGGTGCTGGGAGAACCCCACTTAACAGAAAAAAAATATGAACCTGAAATTGTAATTTTCATTGTTTCAGAAACTGAACTGTGGTTCCAGATTGGGAGAACCATCCTAAATGCAGATCATCTCTTTTTCCTTCTGTGCTTCTTCTTCTTCTTTTATCATTTTTCTGTATCTCACATTATATTCCTATGTCATGGCTTTTCAGTTCTGGGTCAATATTATCACTTTAAAAATGCTGCTGATGCAATCCTACTAAATAAAAAGTCTCTTAGGTAAATAGATTGTCTGTAAATGATGGATTTATTATCTGTCTTACAAACTGAATACAAATGGTGTTCTCAGAGGAACAGTCTTGGATTCCAGGTCAAGATGATCACAGGAATTAGTCTTCAGGAAAATGAACAAAAATAACAAGTTACACACATTAAGTACCTGCGGTGTGCCAGAGTATACATTCAGGGCTTTCACATGTGTTGTTTTGACAGCTCCCCCCCCACATTCAACAGTTCAACTATCTCTATTGGTATATATATTTGCTCTTATTTATTTTTCCATGCCTTCTTTTGGTCCTCAGAATTCTTAACGGCAAACAAAGTTCCCAGAAACACATTGAATGATATGACATGTCTCTGCATCCACCAAGGTGCTATTTTTACATAGAATAAATGTCATTTCTATTATGTGAAGTGAACTAAATTTTACCTCAATACCTTTGTATAGGAATGAGTGTCTCATAGCAGAGACCCAGATTTACGAGGTACACAGTGACGGGAGCCTTAGACTGACTTTACACCCTCTGATTTGTGAAGTGCAGTCAGTGCCCTCATTTCCAGCTGCATACTACACTGCCTCTTCTCATATAATGGTCACTGAATGTGCCAAAATAAATGTGGAACATATTTCACTTGAAAGGAGAAAACTCAGAGCTACTGTTGTTAACCCTCAGCTCTGACAGTATACGGTAGATCAAAAAATCGAGGACAGTAACTGGGGATAGGAGCAGGAGGACTTGTAGCTGTGGGTCTCAGGTGTGCCAGTCACAGTGGTGAAAGCTTTGTCAAAATTGTCTCAATGCTCACTTCAATGCTGAAAATGAAGACTTTTCTTTGTTTTTTGCATGAGGAAACTAAGAATTAATGTTGATTGATCCTCCTAAAATTCAAGAAAGACTCCAGGCACTACCAAAGCACAGTAGTATCTTTTCCCTGGTCACATAATGACCACCACAATCTGTAGAAATGGGCCAGGTAGATGCAGTAGTAGCAGGTCAAGTTGGCTTTGAAGGTTGTTTTGTTGTTTTATAATTTTTGTCTTAAATGATAAGGGTCTGCTCTCCTGTCCATTAGCAAATCATTTCTACATGGGTTACTGTGAACCCTTGTAGAATATAATATTTAACTGATACTATCTCTGAAGTTAATGATTCCTCATTATTTATTCTGAGTCAACTTCCTTCAGTCAATCTAGGATCTGGTAAACTAGACTGAAGTTACCTTACCTATTCTCTTTCTAATTTCAGAGACTTGAGTTGTTCAATTATTGAAATGTTTACATTAAACAAAATTATTAATCCTCTGAACAATAATTCACACTTCAACCTCAATTATTAGTATTCGAATAATTGGCAGTGATTACTAGCACTCACCAGATTACCCCGTGCATAATTGGCCTGAGAATTATAAATGTCTAATCATAGCTCTGCAACCTGCATGATAAGATTTGAAGAAAAAAATCTAGTATTTTATTTCTGGCACTATGTAAATTATTATAAGTGGTAGTATCATGTGATTAGATTCAATAAATCAGGATTTGAGCAAGTGAAAATTTGAGTAGATATTAGAAATATGACCAGCAATATTGAGAGTAGAGTTTTTCTACAGAAACATCATCCCTTGGACTCTTGTGATTCCTGGAAGTATAAATGAATGAATGTTTTTCAAAATGTTCAAGTGTAATTCCTTTACAAATGCTGCGCTATGTCTGTTATTTGTGGTATGTCCATTCATAAATCTTTCTACATGTGCACATGTGTATACTTTGAAATTTAGATAGCCGCTATGTGTTCAGATCAAATGTCACATTTAATCATCTAACACAAACAGGAGGTATTTGTTCCCCTCTGCAGCAGCAGTATTAGGACTTGGCAAAAATGGGTTCTACCTCATATGCCTTGTCCTTTGAATTGATACTAAATGGGGTCTCTTAAAGCTAGAAGAACTGCTATGTCTTCCAGTATCACTGAGCAGAAAGATGTTGCTACTCCACACTTTCTAAAACCTTCAGTCACAGTGCAGTCTTCAGTGGAGATGGACATTGGTGACCTGGGGCCTTGTGTGACTCCTCTGCTTTCCCCTGTTGAGGTAATGAAAGGAGAATGGCTTTCTGCTGAACTAGGTTGAAAGGAAAGTAGCCCCAGGAAACAAGAATGACAGACAAAGAAAAATTCCAGCAAAGCAGCCTCTGTCACTGTTTAGAGCCAGGGAAGTTCTGGGCCAAGATCTGTGGTTACATTTTATTCTGGGAATGTATGCGGCTGTTTCCAAAGTGACCACAGGCCTTCATGTAAAGTGATGACTTAGTTTCATGCAGGCCATTTACCATGTCTAATTTCACAAGAGAGAGCGTGTGTCATCCAGTCTGGAGCTGCCCCCAGAACACAGGTCAGTTCTCCTAGCCCCGGCCACAAGGGTGCTTAGGAAGGCAACAAATGTAGCACTGCCCACTTGGACACTGTATAGCTATGACAATAGGAAGGTTTAACAAAATAAACAATTTACAAAGAAGCTGTAGCCTCAACAATGAATGCAGAAGGTTTTCCTGGAAGAGGGGTTAGAACCTTGCAGAACTGTGGGAAGCTCAGCACAGGCTACAAATGTGGAAGTTGTAGGAAACAAAAATGCCTATGGCCTGTAAACCCAGGAAAAATTGTAAACTACACAAGTAACCAAGAAAATATAAATGAACATGACAATAAGATACTTTTTGCCCTTTAGGTTATCAACAAATCTTTAAAGTTAAAAGATCAGATGTGTCCCAGGGTGATGGGCATCAACTATTCTTATATACCATGGGATGTAATAGAAATTTATACATTCCCTTTGCAAGGGGATTTGACGATAACTCTTAAATGTAATTTAGTTGCCCTATGGTCCAAAAATCTACTTTTCATTCTTTGAAAAAAACAAACATTTTCAAAAGAGGCACATAGTAGAGTCTTCACTGCAGTATCCCTTGTGATTGTGGAAAAATGGGAGCAGCAGACATGCTCAGCAACAGGAAAATAATGAAATCAGCTGTGGGGTGTTCGTGCTGGAAATCAGTAGGGCCCAGTTAAAATGTAGAGATGTACATATTGCACTCAGTGAATCTCTAAGAAAGTTTTCGAAAAGTGAGTTAAAAAAAAAGCAAACAGGAGCAGTACACAAGACAAGGCATTGCCGTATGTAATCACACACATGCGCACGCGCACACACATACACACACACACACACACCTGGGCTATAGGTAGTCAGAGAACCCACTGGAGGATTACACCAAACCGCTATTCAGGCTGACAGAAACGATGCTGCCTAGAGCTAGGAGGAAGAGGAGAGAGGATGTCATCAGTGGAATTTGAAATGTGAGCTCTAAGGTTCTAACTTTCTATATGGATAATACATATGTGTTCAAAAATAATTTAAATCAAAAGATAAGAAATGTTCTATATGTTTCCAGGGGCTGAGAAGAAAAGGATGGGTATTAGACAAAAGCGATGAGTGACATTTTGGGTACAGTTGTCAGGAAGCTTTCCTAACTAAGGTCTGTGACAGAGGAAGACAGAAGACAGAATAAACAGTGCTTAGAAGGTTGAGTCCTGTGGTGAGGGGGCTGCTGAGCCTGACTAGATAGTACCGCCTGTAGGCAGGTGCTCACCACACGTCACCACACTCTGAGCCCCTGCTATCTTTCTTGTGTGTCTCTGTAAATATGCCTCTTTGTGTCTATAACTGTACATGAGTGTCTGTATTAGTGTTAATGTGTATTTGTGTGTGTTATGTGTCAGTGTGAGTGTGTATCTATGTGTAGTCTGTGTGTATATCTGTGAGCATATGTCTGTTTGTGTGTGAGTGTGTGTGTGTGTGTCTGTCTGTATGTTGGTATGTTTGGGTTGCCATAGTCTCCCTGGGCCCAGTGGTGCACTGAACAGTAGGTGCTCACTATATAGCTGCAGAACACATGTGCCATTTTGAATTCAGGATAGATAATTCAGTTGGAGCCCTGGGTAGATCCTTCCAAACCTAAATCCTTGCTCAAAGCAGCAGTTGAAATACGAGAGGGCAGAGACTCCTGGATTAAAATATATACATATGTATCATCCTGCAGTTAAAAGGAAATGGTGATAAGAAGGTTAATAGTTAAAAGTGATCTGCTGTGGTCTCTATCATATACACAAACTTTTACAAATGAGGTCTATTTGGAGGAGAAAAGGGGAATTAGGTAAAGACCTTCTTCAGGGAAAACAGGGAAATCTCCTAATGTGTATAGTCAAGAGAGAAAACTCAATGACTTCAAAGAGAAAAACCCAAGTATCAAATTTTCCTAATAGAAAAATTGGAAAAATGTATGACCAAACAATTCTGTAAGCAGGATTTGTAAACAGCTTAATGCCAAGTTAACTAATAAAAACAGCCGTGTCATTTTATCTAATAGCCAAACATTTTTAAATGCATGCAATTTTCCATTTTATCAAGGATTTGTAGAATTGGGAAAGTTACTGGTAGAAGCATAAACTGGATCATCTTTTGGGGGTGAAAGTTGCTGATATGTCAAAACTCTTTATGTGTTTACATTTGGACTAACAAATATATTGTTAGAAATTTATCCTAAGAAAATTACCAGCTGTAACTCTCAAGTTGTGCTGGTTGTTGTTCTTCAGAACATTTTTTATAATTAGAAAAAAGTGGATACAATTCAAATTTTGACTCAGGTTTGGGGCTCACTAAATTATAATGCAGTTTTGATGAATACTTTGCCCTGCCAAAATCTTTCTTTTTCTCCAGGTATTTATTTTTTATTAGTGCATATGTATAATACATAATGTTTACATTCCTTGT
Source organism: Cuniculus paca (assembly GCA_004365215.1). Lineage (NCBI taxonomy): Eukaryota > Metazoa > Chordata > Mammalia > Rodentia > Cuniculidae > Cuniculus > Cuniculus paca. The sequence goes on along the minus strand of RJWT010032891.1, from coordinate 730 downwards.
GGAGAGGAGAAAAAGAGGGGAGGGATAGGAGATGAAAAAGAAAATTGGGATGTGTTATATATATGGACCAACTCTATATAAGGAATGTAAACCTTATGTACTGCAAACATGCACAAAGAAAATAAGGGAGGGAATGAAGAGATAGGAGTTTGAAGGAGGGATAGAAGGGAAAGGGGATTTTAAAAAGAATTAAAATGTGTTATGTACATGTACCAAAATGTTTCTTGGAGATAAGTACTTAATCACATGAAATGTAGTAACTAAAATGATCTTGTAAAACAATGTATGCATAATGAATCCAATTATGCAAAAACTTATGTACATGAATAGATTAACTTGAATATTTGTATGTGCGCAGCATTCTGGGTATCTGGGCTTTCCTATTTCCTAAATTTATACATACATAAAATGTGGGGGGCCTGGGTTTTGTTTTTCTTTTCTTTTCTTTTTTTTTTTTCTTTTTTGTGAGTTGTAGGTAGGAGCAAATGCTGACTTTTAACTGAGGTCAAATCCAGCTTGGGAAGGTTGAGACCTCTAGCCGAATCCCCAAAAGATGAGACTTAGAGGCAAGTTTCCCAGACTACAAAAGAAAGGATGATTGGTGCTTTAAATAGATTCCCTTCCTGTCATTTGGAGTGGTGGGGGTGTGGAAGAACTTCCAGATTAAGGGCTTTTAAGGACTTTTTGTGATCCCCTTTTTAAAAACTTCTCATTTCATCCATAGCTAAAA
>RJWT010032890.1:0-14016 GCA_004365215.1 Cuniculus paca | reverse complement strand
CAAACAACCAGATTAAAAAATAACTCAAAAACCTTAATAGATACCTCAACAGCGAATACGGCAAACGAAAGATTTTGCACATGATATGTCATCAAGGAAATGCAAATTAAAAAAACCATAAAATGCCCCTGGATACTAATGCTGGTGGGTATATAAAGCAACAGAAACTTTGTGCTGGTAAAAATACAAAATGGTACAGCCACTTTGAAGGATGGCTTGGAAGTTTCTTATAAAATTAAAAATACTCTTACGATACAATCCAGCAATCATAGTCCTTGGTATTTATCCAAAAGCAGTGAAAACTTATGTTCACACCAAAACCTGCACACTGGTGTTTATAGCAGCTTCATTCATAATTGCCAGGATTTGGAAGCATCAAGATGTCTTTAACAGATGAATGGATAAATGAACTCTGGTACATTCTGAAAGTGGAATATTGCCCAGTGCTTAAAAGAAATGAGCTATGAAGCCATGAAAAGACATGAAGGAAATGTAAATGCTTTTTTTAAGTTAAAAAAATATGAAAAGGATGTACACAAGAAAAAGCAAAGCTATGGAAACAGTAAAAGATTAAGGGTTAAGGAAGAGAAAAGGATTTCTCAGTGAGACAAAGATTTTTAGCACAGTGAAACTACTCTGTATGATGCTCTTCTGGTAGTTTTAGCCATGCTTGAGGTGAGTAATCATTATTCATTATTAATCAACATTTCCTTTATGGTTACTAATACTGAACATTTTCTATGTATCCATTGACCATTTAAATATTTTTATTCCTGTGAAGTATCCATTCAAATCTTTGTTCAGTTATTGAGATTGACTAAAAATTTTTTGAAATGCACACATTATTTGTTTATTCTATATAGCAGTCTTTTATTGGAGATGTGCACTGTAAATATTTTTTTCTCATCTGTGGTTTGCCTCTTTGTTTTCTTAATAATATCTTTCAAAGAGTAAACTTTATAGTTTTGAAAAATGTCTGGTTTACCAGATTTTCTTTTATGGTTTGTTCTTTTCACAACCTAAAAAGAAAATCTTCATACATGCCAAAGTCACAAAGATTCCCTCTTATGTTTTCTTCTAGGGGTTTTATAGACTTAGCTTTTCCATTTAAGCCAATAATTCGATTGAAGTTAATTTTTTTGTGTGTGTGAAGTCAAGGTTAAATTCATTTTTTTAGATACAGATAAACAACTATCCCATCATCAGTTATTGAAAAAAATTATTTCCACTTTAAATTGCCATATTGCCTTTATTTAAAATTAACAGATCATATAAGAGTGGGTCTAATTCTGGATTATTTTTTCTATTGATGTGTGTATTTATCCTTTAGCCAATACTAGATTGTCTTGTGCACTGTGGCTTCAGAATAAACTAATTTAGGTATTTTTTTAAACTTTCCACTTTGGCCAAATTCATAAATAAAACTCAATTTTGTAGACCTAAGGATAGGTCTTCTCTCAGAGACTTACACTAAAATTGTGGTCCTTATCATGTCCCCCATTTAACTCACCAATTTGACCCCCACTGTTATAGTTGGGGTCTGGATGTCCCCCCAAAGCTTCATGCAGTCATGTGGGGTAGGCTTTTCTGAGTCAGCTGAAACTAGAATTAGTGATTGATTTCTAGTACAATGCTGGGATTGAGGCTGGGTGATAGCTGAATCAGCTCACTGATTAGATTGACACTGTGCTAATCCCAGCAGTCTGGATAAGATAAAAGGAGCAGAAAGAGGTTTGTTTCCTCCTTTTTTGTTCTTGTTGTTTTTGCTGTCTTCTATCTCCATGAATTGTTGCCCCTCTGCCACATCACCCTGCCTTGGAGCCAGCTGACTATGGACTGAAACCTCTACAAACTGTGAGCTAAGTAAACCTTTCCCCTTTAACTTTGGGTGTCAGGTATTTCATCTCAGCAATGAGAAAACTAACTAAGACAAGTGCAAAACACTGGAACATGAGTTATAGTGCACCAATGCAACAGTTGCTGCAACAGTTGCTGCAACAGTAGCTGCTCTGGCAATAAGTTATCTTCACTAGAGTATTTTAACTAGCTGCTGCTTGTGTTGTGCGCTCATCATCTAGCAAATGCAATGTTTTCAAAGTCTTTCAGGAATGAATTTTAAAAGCAGTTTCTGTGGTAGGGGAGGATTTCAAGTGCAAGGAACAAAAGACATTTTTGAGCCACATGAATATTGCCAGCAGGTATAACTCTGAGGATCAGCCCAGGCTCTCATCATCTCCCCAGAAAGGATTTGGCTGTAAGCTTTTCTAGCAGTTCATTATGGTTTTGACCTTCAGGAAGCCAGAATCTGGGAGCCTATAAAGCAAACAAAGAATAATCCTCTTGGGCTGGTGATGTGGCTTAGTATATAGCATGTTCTTAGCATGCATAAGGTCCTTCGTTCAAATCTCACTACAAAATACATAAATGAATACATAAACCTCTTTGAGCCTACATAAGAAGTATATCCTCCCAGCATATTCTTTCCCAGCATGCTCCAGCAACAATTCCAGTCCTACGATCTCTCTGTGAAAAGAGACTAGAGGTCCCTGCCAGCAACCTCCAATGGTTGGGATGGGACAGCATCTGCACGCCCTCTTCTCTGGTTTGCTCCCAAGACAAATTTTTTCAATCCCTCATTAGAAGAAGGCTTACAGTGGAGGTTACCTCTCTGTACCTGAAAAAGAAAGTGTTGTTTGTTGTGTTTTTTTTTTCTGGCTTGTGTCAGTGAAAAATCCAGGCTAGACATTGTCCTCTGACTGTAGGGTATAAAACTTCTACTTGTTCAAACGGGAGAAGAAGTGATTACCATAGTTCTTCTCTGGCTTGCTCCAGCAATAAATGCAGATCTTCAGACTCCCTGGAAGTAGTTTCTGCACACATTGAGCACTCCAACTTGTATACCAAAAGACTAGTTCTTAAGTCATGTGACCCTAGAAGTTGATGAACCTCTGCTCTCTTGAATGTCTCAACCACAGAAAACAAAAATGTTACTTTTTAAATTTGCAAATATTCAGCAGCTTATCTCCCTGGGTTCGAAGTGAACGGTCTGATCAATGGTACAGGCACCTGACTCAGACTGTCTCCATAGTATAGGGCGGAATGAGAAGCTCTCCATTTATTTGTAAGGAATGAAGGAAATGGAACACACTTCTAATCACCAAGCTCTCCAGTCACATCCTAAGGGACTGGTTTCTATCCCATATATCTCAAGGCAATAGCACAACTTGACATGCTTTAATTTAGGGGAAGGGACTCTAAGAACAAATACATCATGTTGGACAGCCACAGAGTGTTTAAGGGCACCTACAATGCTGATTGAGAAGGAACATTGTCTATATAAGATCAGTCTAACAAGAGTGGCAGTTGTTTTTTTTTTCTAATGTACAGAAACCAATAGAAAGACTCAATGAAAATGAAGAATCAAGGAAATACATACCAAAGGACAAGATAAATCTTGAGAAGTTGATCCTAATAAAAAGTAGATATATAATTTACCTGGCAGGGAATTTAAAAAAAATAGTCATAAAGTTGCTTACCAAGTTAAGGAGAGCAATACATGAACAGATCACTGCATCAAGGAGATATAAAATATTTTTAAGTACCAAATAGAAATCATTGAGTTGAGAAAGGTAATAACTGAACTCAAAAATTAAATGGCAGAGTTCGAAAACACATTAGATCATGCAAAGAAATGACAAGCAGACAGGAAGACAAACCATTGGAAATCATCCAGTCTGAGGGGCAACAAAAAAATAGGACGGAAAAGATTAAAGAGAGTCTAAGGAAATTACGGGACACCCTAGAAGAGAATAATGTATGAATTATTTGTGTAACAGATGAGGAAGAAAGAGAGAGACTGAAAACATACTAAAAGAAATAATGACAAAATATCTGAAGTCAAAGAAGGAAAAATAGAAATCTACATCCAGAAAACTAAATGAACACATCCTAGTATGAATCCAAAGAGACCTATATCAAGATCACAGTATAATCAAAATGTCAAAATCTAAAGATAGAATATTGAAAGCTACAATGGAAATGAGTTGTTATATACAGGAAAACTCCCATGAGACTGTCAGTAAATTCTTCAACCATGCAGGCCAGAAAGGATTAGCATAATATATTTTAAAATGTGGAAGAAACAACTGCCAATCAAGAACATGATACCCATAAATCCTAAGCTTCAAAAATGGAGAAATACTTTCTTGTACAAAAAATTCTGACAGAATTTATTATCAATGGATTTGCCTTAGAAGAAATGCTAAAAGAAGTCTTTCAATCTGAAGGAAAGGATCATTAAGTATATATATTTTAAAAAACTAGCAAAAGTAAGGATATCCTCAAACTCAAAATATTCATACTGTAATGGTGCTGAGAAAAACAATTATATCTCTAGTATTAAGGTTAAAAGACAACCATTAAAAACAACTCTAGCTATAATAATTTAAGGGGCCACAAAGGATAAAAGCTAAAATACACATTGTGTAAACTTGTATGCAGAAAACCACAAAGACTACACACACACACACACACACACACACACACACACACACACTATTAGAACTGAAAAACTCAGTAAAGTTGTAGATTACAAAAATTGTCCTGCCTGTAGGACAAACCAAAAATGTCTTATGAGTGAATCAAGAGTATCCTTGTCACTACTGAAAGATAGATGCATTTTCTTCTAAAAATGTCAGAATGTCAGACTTACCAGGCATAATGATAGTGATGGAAATCAGTAACCTCACAGCCAAAGTTCTCACCAAGGTATACATTTGGAATGGTTTTCCACTTAAACAAGTCCACCGTAAATCAATCAATGAATTGAGCAAACCTCTCCCCCAGCTAGGTCCTCTTGTTGAATGTCATTGTGCTTATCTTTATCTTTATCTCCATTCTGCACATTTTGGTTAATTAACCACAAGCAGGAAATGTCAGTGATAAAGCAAAAAAAAAAAAAAGAAAAAAACGTATTTTATTTGTTCTTCCACACGACTGAATAAAGTAAGATAATATAGCAATTCACTTTAAAAGTAGCATTTCACAGGCATTAAACATATATGACAAAGTTCACAAACCTTAAGTGTCCAGCTTGATGAATTTGTACATATATACACACTCTTACACACACTTCCTAAACCAAGGTAGTGACATTTTACTCTAAGTTTTCTTCATTTTCTTCCCTCATAATTTCTTTCCCAGAAGTGAGCACTAGTTCATTTTTTTTTTTTGCGGCACCGGGTATTGAACTCACAACCTTGCGCTTGCCAGGCAGGCGCTTAGACCGCTAAGCTAGATCCCCAGCCCTGTTTTTGAGACAGAGTCTCACTATGCCGTTCAGGCTGGCCTTGAGCTCACTTTGTAGCCCAGGCTGGTCTCGAACTCACAATGATCCGCCTATCTCAGCATCCCGAGTGCTGGGATTACAGGCGTGAGCCACCATGCCGGGCTACTAGTTCATTTTTTTATCACCATTCATTTATCTTGCCAATTTTTGAGTCTCACATAAATAAAATTCTTTAGATAGTTCATCATTAATGCCATGTGATAGAGTTATAGGCAGCTGAGTTAGATACAAATATTATTAGTCAGATATGGGCAGGCCCTCAGAGGAAGCTGACACAGAAGTCTTGTGACCTTGGAGGAGACAGACACCTCCCTCTATAAGCCAGATCTCAAGACAAAAGGCAAAATAAATACAACCACACCCTAAGTATAGACAGCAGGGATTGACATTCTAAATAGGTATGGGTCATCTTGACTATCCCAATCCTCTACAGGAAGAGTCACTGATCCTTAAGAATGCTCGCTTGCTACGTGACTTGCTTCCCTATTCATCCCTGAATTGGTCAATTTTACCTGAACAATTAACCTTATTGGTTGACCATAGTTCTGTCCCACCTCATGCCTGTTTGCCTTGCAAGTTCCCAGGTTTTCCCCATCTTGGACCCATCTTACCTGATGGTTTTACCCTATAAAAATCCCTAGAAAAGCCAGTCTTTGGCAGCCCACTCGGGACCCCTTCTGTCTCTCAGACAGAAGCTTTCTTTCTCTCAATAAATATATCCTGCTCATAACCTCCGTTGTTCCTAAAATTCCTTCTTCAATTTTAGAGAACACGAACTCATACAGAACATCTAGTAGGTTGGGAGTTTCATTCCCCTATAGCAATAGGGTTTTTTAAAATAAATATACCATGATATATGCACCATTTCTCTATGAAACTGGATTATTTAAGTTTGAGGCGAATATAAATAGTTTCTATTACAGGTGTTGCCATCACACCCAGCTCCTGTTTTATTTCATAACAAATTTTTGTAATTCCTGGAATTTAAACAGGGACTTCAAACTGAAGGACATCCTTGGACTTCAGAGTCTAAATCTCAAGTTGCCCAGGCTGGGCTCAAACTTGTGATCCTCCCACCTCAGCATCCTGAGTTAATAAGTTTTTGAGTTAAAATTTGTGGGGAACCACAGAGATGACTCTCCTTGAAAAGAAGAGCATCTCCACTTTGGACAGACTTGGCCCTATCTCCATGTATTGATATGTACAGAGCTGGTTAGGCTATTTCTTTGTCCCTTCAATTGGCTTTAAGCGATGGGAATTGGGCTGGCTGAGGAGCTGATGTGTAATCTCTGAAGCAAAGCAACAGGTTAGTGTTACCCCACCCAGTGACTCCCCAATTGCATGGTTCAGCCTGGCGGGATGGAGAGCTGTGTCCCATGCTGTCCGCTGGGGCTGAGCCTTGAGACTTCCTAGAGCAAAAAGGATTGTACATCAGAACTGAAGCACCAACCCCTTCTATTAGCTATTATCTCAGTTGTTATGCAGATTGCTCTCTCTGCATTTCTTGCCCTCTGCATATCACAGAGGTGATCTCAGACCTCCTACCTAGCCCAGCTCATGGTAGTCATGGCAGTTGTGTATTTCCCGCCACTCTCAGTGACACTCATCCCCAAGCTACTCCCCTCATGGAGAATTAATAAAACCTGGGAAGGGCTCTGAGTCGAGGCCTTTGTTCCGGTGAGCCACCATCTTGGCTGGACTTAGGACCCTTGACTCCCCATAACTGTACATATTCTTTCTTCTTGCCCTGGGTTGCACTGGAAGTGGTAGACTGGAGTTAACTGATTAGAATCCCAATAACTTCTCCCTGGGATTATAATTATAAACCTTCCTGAACTGCAACAAGGATGGGAAAGGGTTCTCTATAAAATTTATTTATCCTGACATTGAATATAGCAACTTTAGTTTTCTTTTGTTTACTATCCACATAAATATATTTTCACCTTTTTATATATTTCTTTTGTTTACTATCCGCATAAATATATTTTCACCTTTTTATTTTCTATTTGTATCTTTTGATGTAAAGTGAATCTCCTATAAACAGTATGTAATTGTGTTATATTTGTTTCTCCCTAAACCCGTTATATGTAATTAATGTAATAATATGTACAATATGTAATATGTAACCCATTATAATTACAGATAAGGGAGGACTAATTTCTGTTGTTTCTTGTTTTGTTTTGTCTATGTCTCATGCATTCTTTCTCAATTCTCATTAATGCTTTCTTGCTTATCCAATGTTTGTTTCCTGTAATGTTTTGGTTTCTTTCTCTTTCCCGTTTTTTAATGTTGCTGAGTTATTTTTGTGGTTATGCCCCAGATTACAATTTACATTTCTAACATCTAGATTGAATTAGTATCAATTTAGCTTCAATAGTTAAAAAAGAAGTTAGCTCCTAGACAACTTCCTCTTTTTACTTTTATGTTAAAATTGTCACAAAGGCCGGGTGTTTAGCTCAGCGGCACAAGCACCCACCTGGCAAGTGCGAGGTTATAAGTTCGATTCCCAGTACCAAAAAAAAGAAAAGAAAAGAAACATAAAATTGTCACAAATATAAATTTACATATGTATGCCTATTTAATATAGATTTACAGTTATTATTTCATGCAACTGTCTTTTAAATCATATAGGGAAAATCACAAACCAAAAAAGTTGTCTTTTATATTTACACATGTAGTTATTTTTACCAGAGTTCCTTATTTTTTCACATAGCCATGAGTTGTTCTCTATGGGGGATGAATTTCTTCCACTTTTGTTTATCTGAAAATGTCTTAATTTTGTCTTCGTTGTGAAAGGTAGTTTTGCCTGGAGTTATCAGTTTGCAAGTTTTTTTCAACACTCTAAATAATAGCCTTCTAGCCTTCATGATTTTTGATGAATAATTAGCTGTTAATCTTACTACAGGTCCCTGGTGCACAATGTGTCACATCTCTTATTACTTTTGAGATTCTTCATTTCTCTTTTGGTAATCTGATTGTAATGTGTACCGATGTGGCTCCCTTTGAGTTTATCCTACTTGAAGTTCATTGAACATCTGGTATCATATATTTCATCAAATTGGGGAATTTTTCAAATATTATTCTTTCAAATATTCTTCCTGCCTCTTCTCTCTCCCTTCAAGATTCCCATTGCACATAATAATTCTCTTGATGTTGCAAAGGCCTCTTAGTTTCTGTTCCCTTTTCTTCTTCTCTTTCTTCCCTTCCTCCTCCTCCTCTTTCTCCTATTTTTTCTTCTCTTCCTCCTATTACTCCTCCTCTCCTTTTTTCTACTTCCAGTTCCTCAGACTAGTTGGCTCCATTGAGATTATCATTTCCTCTGTTTCGAGTTCTCTGTTCAAGTTCTTGTTTCTTTAAGTCCTTAGTTTCTGTCTTCTGCTTGTTCAAATCTACTATTGAACTTCTCTAATTAATTTTTAATTTTGGTCATTGTACTTCATGGTTTCAGAATTTCTTTTAACCCCATTTTACATGTTTATCTTTATCAATAGTTTTTATTTGATGAGATCATGTTTCTTTAGTTTTATTTTTTGCATGATTCTTTTTAGCTCTTTGAGCATATTTAAAATATTTGATTTAAAGTCTTTGACTAGAAAATTATATTTTCCCTAAAGATGCTTTCTATTTACTTTTTCCCTATGTATGAGCCATAATTTCCTGTTTCCTTGCTTCCCTCATAATTTTGTAATTGCTGAACACTAAGTATTTTAAATATTATGATGCAGCAACTCTGAAAATCAGGTTTGCCTCTCCCTGAAGTTTCCTTGTTGCTACCATTATTGCTCTTTTGTTTGTGAATTTTTTGAACTAATTTTTAAAGTTGACATCTTATTGTGTGTGTCTGCTGATATTTTTGTTGTATTAGCTTATGAATCTTCTATTGATTTGAAAATTAAACATCTGCATTCAAAAGAAAACATCTCCTAGTTCTTTTTTTTTTTTTTTTTTTTTTCTGTTTTTCTTTGGTACCGGGGATCAAACTCATGACTTTTCACTTACCAGGCAAGTGCCTGAACCACTGAGCTAAATCCCCAGCCCCTGTATCTCCTAGTTCTTGCAGATGAATTAGGGAACACATTGAACATTCACCAAGCAGTTTACAAATCTGCCTTAGACTTTACTTCCTGCTTGCCTGTCAGCCAGAGGTGAGAGCTCAGAGGCTTCTCAGATCTTGCTGAGCTTGTATTCAACCCTGGGTATGTAGGTGGCCTTTCGCTTTCCCCAGTGTATATGGGAGCTTTACAAAGTTCACAGCCTAACATGTATCTGCTTTCCAAGCCTCTTCCTTCCTAGGCTCTTTGGTCTGTCTGCTGCTTGTCCCATTTTTATCCATCATCCAAGCAGCTGCCACTAGAATATTTGCTATTAAGTAGCTATTAACAAATGCCACTGGGTAGGCTGCTCCAGCCCTAGGATAGTTCCAACATGGAAGAAACAAAGGCAGGCTGCTGAGTGAGCCATCATGGAGCCACTAGACAAGTCTAAGCACACAACTACAATTCTTTCCCAATACAAGGCTGTTTCTGCCTCCACCCCCTCACCATAGACACTGTCCAGCTGGGCTATGGGGATGGTAGGATAGAATGCCACATCCCTCTCTTCCTGGAGCTTAGCAGCTTCTCTCTGCATTAAGTATTCCCTTGGTGATGGTCAGTTTTTATCATTAAATTCCAGAATGCCAAAGAAGTTGAGTTTCACAGTCTTATCCCACTTAATCGTTACATTAGTAAAGGAACAGAAAAAAAGGAATGGAGTTTTAGGCTTTCCTACTCCAACACTTTTGTTCATGTCACTCAATATATTTGCTTTTAAATACTCTTTGACCATTTCTATGCCACAGTCACTAACTACTCTGCATTTTTAAATTTGCTTCAGTCTTGCTGTCGTATAAAGTTAAACTCTTCTATTCACATTGGAGATCATCTGCTTCCTATACAAAAAATATGCTCATTTTCAGAGCTATTTTTGAAGACTGTATAGTCTTCCACAAATACAGCTTCACTTTCTTCTGTGGGACATGTCAGGGACTCCTGTGCCTACACAACCATCCACATTCAGATGCATCCCCAGCCCTCACTGCTCTAGGCAGCCCTTCTCCCATCGCCTCCACCTGTCTCTCTAAAGTGTATCTTTTAGCACTGAAATAGCCACATGAATTTCCTGTTCAGTTTGAGGTTATCACAGATATTTCCACCACTAATACAAATGCTTCATATAATAGCATTAATTTCACAAATTGAAACACAATATTGGTGAGAGGCAGGTAATAGTTTCTCACCGTGTGGTCACTTGTGGTTATTATAGGCTTCAGAGCTTACAATACATTCACTTTTTTTTTTTCCTCCTGTGAACCACAGACAAGAGCATTTCAATGTTACAGCTTCTATATTTGCTCTAACATTTGAGAAAAATATCTGTTTAATCAATAGTCTCTAAAAAGCTTTGATAATGAGTCAGAATTTGCTTTGCTCCTGAGGGTTTGAGATTTTTGCTTTTGGTAACTTTTTTATTTCTTTTTTTCTATGCACGTAATAAAAACTAATCCTGTTGATTTCTTCATGATTATTTTGTCAGGTAACAGATTCCACCATATATTCAATGAATTGCACCACAGAAAGAAATAAACATTCTGAACTAAAATGAGCAATACTGGGTTTTAGTTTATCTTACCTAGATTTGTAGAGAACAGAACACAGGAGAAAACAGCAGAATATTTAAAAAACGTACAAACTCTCTTTTAACCCTTGTTCTTCCCTCCCATATTTCTCTAAAACAGACTTGCAATGTTTTCCAAAATAAGAAACTATTATTGATGATGAACAATAAATCCATTTAAATATTTAAATAACACTAAACATTTCAAGGAATTATTGCTAAAGAACAAAACACAAATACTTTAAATATCCAAAATGTAAAAATAATAACAAATATGAAAATGGAAGGAGAGTTTGAAGAAACACAAATTTGTTATAATTTTTATCTGTTACAGCATAGTGTAAGCCCCAGTCCCGGCAACTTAGCAATTTAGTGAGACCCTGTCTGAAAATAGAAAGTAAGAGAGGGTTGGGGGTATAGATCAATGTGAAGGTCCTGGGTTCAAACGCCAGTACCCCCCACACACACACACAAACCAGAGATCTCTTTATTTGTAAAATTTGACAAAAATGTCTAAAACAGAATGAAAGCTCTGCAGTTCAGAACAGATCTAACTGTTAACCACTGGAATTGTGTTTGTAACCTCAAAAACAAAGAACCACAGCACAAGTCGGATACACTAATTAAAACAATTTATGAGTGTTCTTTAATTTTTTCATTCTTGACAATATTTTCTAACTTTATATAATGTTTAAAGAGAGAGAAATGTCATTTGACTTAGTACTAAATAGTCTCTGCAAAGCTTTGCATATAAAGCTTTTTCACTTACCAAGAGAAACCTGTTTCTGTTATTTTCTCCTATAAAGATCATAACTGCACCGTGACTTAGCTCCACTTTCCCCTTGGCAATCCCATGAAGAGCTGATGCGCTTCACGAGTGTCTACAGGGCATGAAGGCTGGCATCTTCACGGTCTCACTTTTGCCTCCTATTTCAGTGAGATTTATTGTTGCTTTTTAGTTGACATCAATCAGTTTGCTCCTAATACAGATAGATCAAACTCAGAAACACAGAGAGAAGAATAAAATACAACAACAGAAACCAGGTCACTGTTCGCCATTTCCATTCTTCTCTACATGACAGTGTATATTTATATCCATACACATTATTGGGGTTTATGTTTGCATGTCCCCCAAGAGCAGCACAGGAGGGGCATTTTACTACTGTCCCATGTACCCCTTGGACTCACCTGTGCTATCTGCCCACTTCTGAATCTTCCTAAGTACTTCTGCTCTTCTCACCACCCACTGCCTAGATTGAATTTCTTCTCTGGCCAACAAAAACTTTCATGATTCTGTCTTTGCATATACAATCACCTTCATTCAGAATCCCCTCTTTCCACTGTGTTAGCTCAATTAACTTCTTAAATGCCTGCCTGTCTTTCACCTCTAGTTCAAATTTCATATACTTTTAAAATCGCTCTTTAAATTCTTCCCCTTCCATTTATCATACAACTGTAACTGTGTCTTCTAAAATTCATAAGCGCATTACAGCAACCCATAGGAGAATTGGCAACACAATTACTAGAAATAATGGGACAATGCAAATGTCATCAAAAAATAGCAAATAGATAAGATGATTTGAAAAGAAAAGGAACAAAATAAAATAAAAAACTGAAATTTTAGAAATGAAAAATATAGTTATTGAAATTAAATATTGTGATGAATTTAAAAATATAATGGGGATAGTTGAAGGGAAATAGTGAAAGGGAACATTGTTTTGAGAAAACTCATTTCCATGCAACAAGAAAATATATAGAAAAAGAAGAAGAGAAAGAGGGAATAAAATAAATGGAGGACAGAATGAGAAATTTACTATAAGTCAATTAGAATTTCCAAAAGAGATGATTCTCTGAATGAATAAGTTCTAATAATCAGATCAAGGCTACTTACCTATGGCCACACAAATGTAACACAGAACAGGTCACATCTGCTTAACAGGTTGTCTGCTCAGTGACTTGTGCTTCTCCCAGTGACTTTCCTGCCAATTTAATTCTCATGTTTAGTGTTGCAATTTCCAGCTGGGGCCCAGAAGATCTATACAGCCTGCTTCCTCAAAACTCATTTTGTACACTGCAGCTTTATTCTTCTCCAGGAGAGAGATTACCTCTGGAGACTCTGCAGATGAAGAAAGTTGCTTCAAGTTTAATATTTAAAAAGCAAAAGAGCCCACCCATTGCCTTTCCACCATTCGAGGAACCTCAGTGAGACACACTGGAGAGGACAAATTCCTTCCATTGTCTCTCCACCATCCTGGGAACCTTGTCCCAGAGGAACGTAGGTGCTTGGCCCATCCCCCTGCACTGTGGGATGGGCAGCCAGTGTGGACAGCACCCTAGTCTTGGCAACTGGCCCCTCTGGACAAACCCAGGGTAAGTCCACTCTAATGAGGGAAAACACTTTGCATACAAACCTCTATTTATGATCAGTTCTATTACATAACTATAGACTTTGCTCCTATGTTCTAAAGTACAAAATCAATCATTACCACAGTTTCTCAATTTCTAAACTGTGCTTGATGTTGTCATTATTGCTAATTGTACTACTATAGCTAGGATGTCATGTTGGTTGTAATCAGTTGCTCTCCATTGTGCAACAATATTGGGAAACTCTGGGATAATAAGCTCATCATAGCCCTACATTGAAAGATTGGTGACTGAGCCAAATAGAAACCAACATTTCACTCTCAATTAATTGGAAAGATAGAATTTTGGGATAGAAACAAACCAAGAATCTCCTAGACATAGAGGATATCCCTGAAGAGCAGACTTTTCCAAGAGAGGCCTTGACACTAGTGATATTGCTACCTACCACCAAAACTCACAAGGATCATCACAGAAAACAAAATAAAACTTTTTTGAAATACAAAATGTCAAGAAAATGGAGCAAAATGTAATCTCAGACCTCCAGGCCACCCAGAACAAGTCCAAGAGACACTGACATTGAAGAAATTAAAAGTCATAAATCTGAAGTTTCTCAAATGATAGCAACTGAAGTAAAGAAACAACTCCATGAG
>RJWT010032889.1:0-14018 GCA_004365215.1 Cuniculus paca | reverse complement strand
GAGCAGCCTCAGCTGTCTCTGTCTGTCTTGGTTGCTTTTCTCTCATTGTTGAGACAAAATATCTGACACCCAAAATGAAGAAGGAAAAGTTTATTTAGCTCACAGTTTTTGGAGGTTTCAGTTCATATTCAGCTGGCTCCAAGGCAGGGTTGCATGGGTAAGGAGCAGCCATTGATGGTGGCAGCAAGCAACAGGAGCAAAAAGAGAAAAAAGGGAACAGCATATCTCCTTCTCTCCTTCATATTGTACACCGACTCTGCCCCTGTGTGGGCACAGAACTCACACCACCAATGCTAGAGCTAGACAATGAACAAATCACAAATACTTACTCAGCCACCTCCATGACGGCATGAGGCTATTAGAGGGGACATTTAAGCAAACCACCACACTTTCTCAGGGTGCCACAGCCTCGGGGAGAGTGATGCAGAGATACAGGATAAGCAGGCATGGGTCAGCTGCCACTAGACATGGAGAAAGCTTCTGGCTGAAGACTCTCGTCCGGGGACCCAAATTGGAAGGCCAAGGCACCTGCACACCTAGCCCCAATCCTACTGTAGATTTGGTGGGTTTACACAGTAAAGATTTGGGCTTTTACTTGGATACTACCACAGGACTGTAGGTTCCAGAAAAAAAATTGTTGTTTATTTTCTTTGCTTTTATTGCAGTCAGAATTTTAATATTTTAGTTGTTTAGGTTTTCACTTGTATTGTTTCCTTTCTTTTGTCTTTTTTCTCCCATTTCTTAGCCATCTTTGTTGACTTTTTGATATTTACTTGTGTATAACCATTGTCTCTAGTTTTTCAGGTTTGCTTTGATATTCTTTAGGTTTCTTTTTCACTTTCTTTTTTGTCCTCTTCCCCAGTTTCCCAAAGCTTGAGTGATCATCCTCGGTCCTTCAGGCTTACTTCTACTATATTTCTCTTCATTTATCACTGTTTTGTTCTGTGTCCCTCTTAAATACCACCCCCCCAACACACAGGGCAAAGTCATCCTATTATGGGGAAACTAACTAACTGCATATAAATTCCTAGTTTATGTTAGATTTTGTTGTATGATTGTAGATTTTCCTCCTACAGTTAAAGATACCAAATTAATGGTTACCACAGTTTGTTAGTTTCTAATCAGTGCTTAATGCTATCATTATTGCTAACAGTACTACTTTGGCCAGGGTGTCATATCTGTTGTAATCTGTCATTCTCCTTTGTATGACAACATTAATTGTATGGGGTCATATTTGTCACCATAATCTAGTACCAAAATACTGGGTGCTAGGTCAAATAGTTAGCAACTTCACATTCCTAATAAATTGTGAAGGTAGGATCTCAGGACAGACACAAGGACTAGGACCAGCTACAATTAGAAGACATCTCAGGAATTGACATTTCCTGTGGAAGCCTTCATATGAGTGATAAAGCCACCTACCATAGAAAATTCACAAGCATCAACAAAGAAAACAAATTAAAATTTAAAAATTAAAAACTGAACATATGCAGAAGCAAAATGAAAACTGAGACCTCCAACCAACCCAGGACAGATCCAGGCGACAATACGACAGAGGAAAGAAGCCACCCACCTGAATTGGTGGCAGCAGCAGAAAGAAAATGAATAAGTCTATACAGAACAGAAATAGTCTCTTAGGTGAAGAAAGATGAGCATCATAATAAATGACTTGCTCAGTGAAGCTAGAGTATACACAGATAAAAAAAATAGGGGGCCTTAGGAAAATGATGGAAGCCAAAAATGCCCAATATAGGAAACAAAAGGAATCCATGAAATATATTTAACAGATATTCACGAAAATTCTATTAAAAGATTACAAAGCTTTAAGGACCAAGGTGAGGACAGAATATCAGATCTAGAAGACAGGATTGCATTAGCCATCACAAAAAGAAAGATCTCTTAAAAATAGCCAGAGACCATGAAAAATCAATCCAACAGCTACAAGGTGATGCAAAGAATAACATAAGTTTGAAGAAATAAATCAAAGTGAAAGACAGCACAACTGACATGAAAATACTGTTTACAGATGTAATGGCAGAAAACTTCTCAAGCATGGCAAAAGAACTTCATATGCAGATAAGTGAGGCATATTGATCTGTAATTGTCATGACCAAAATAAACCTATATAATAATTGTAATCAAGACTCCAGAAATTCAGCACAAAAAAAGAATATTAAAAGCTATTAAAGAAACAAATCACATATAAAGGAAAGCCCATTAAATTGCTAGCAGACTTCTCACCAAAAACACAAAGTAAGGAGAGCTTAAAGTATTTCAAGCCCTAATAGATGCTCCAACACAGACTGACATATCCCTCAAAACTATCTTTCAAAATTGATAAAGCAATAAGATACGTTCATGACAAAGAATGTATGAAGAACTTGATGACCACCAAACCTTCAAAATGTTCTTAAAATGTTCTTCAAAATGCTCTTAAGGATATTTTAGAAATTTTAGAATATTTAGATATTTTAGAAAAAGATAATGGACACTACAATTCTAGGAACACCAGTAGAAAGAAGCCACCAGGCAAGGAAAGCAGTTAAATGGATGGAAAAGACAGAGAACCAACAGCAGGATAATAAAATGATAAGAATAAATCCATAGATATCAGTAATGAACATCAATATAAATGGTCTCAATTCACCAGTCAAAAGAAATAGGCTGGCAGAATAGAACAAGAAACAAGATCTGAACAATACACTGCTTATAAGAAACAAATTTACTTAAAAAAGTAATTCATAGATTGAAAATCAATACACTACATGACAAGAACCAGGCAAAAAGTAGGGGTAACTATTTTATTTTCAGACAAAGTGGATTTCAAGCCAAGAATTATTAAGAGAGACAACAAAGGTCACTACATCCTTGTAAAGGGAACAATCCATGAAGAGATAACAGTCATAAATATATATGCACAAAACACTGGCACACTCAACTATATAAAACAAATACCAAGGGACATAAAAAATCAGATAAGCACTAACACAATCATAATGAGAGAACTGAATACCTGCTGTCACAAATACAAAGATAAAATAGACAAATAATGGACAAACAAACAGCAGAACTGAAACAAATCTGTGAAAAAATATACATCATAGATGTCTACAAAGTGTTTCACCTGACAACATCAGAGCACATATTCTTCTCAGCTGTGCATCACAGACCACATACTATCTCATAGAACATGCTTAGATAAAGGCAAAGATCTAGAAATAATCTGTTATGGTTGATACATTGTGTCAACTTGAGAAGTTTAGAAGTTTGACTGAGAGACTCATCAGAGAGCCAGGGTTCTTACTTTGTAAATATCCTCATCCTGTGCAAAGCAGGGCAAGAAGATATTGTGAGTGCTACACTCACCCTAAAGGGAGGGGTGGCCTGTGTACAATATGAAGGAGGAGGAGAGGCTTGTTTTCTCATATTTTTCTCTGGATACTGCCTTGAAGTGTTGCCCAAGTGCCATGCCACCCTGCCTTGGAGCCAGCTGATTATGGACTGAAATCTCCAAAAACTGTAACCTAAATAAACCTTTCCTTCCTGCATTTTCAGTGTCAGATGTTTTGGCCCAGCAATGAGAAAAAAGTAACTAAGACATAATCCATGAATGTTATGAGACCATAGTGCAAGGAAATTGCAAATCTATGTCAAAACAAATCACAAAAACTTCATACACACATGGAAGTTAAATAACACCCTACTGAACAACCAATGGGTCACAGATGAAATTAAATAGAAAATTAGAAGCTATCCACAATTAAATGATAAGGCCAAAGCAACACACAAAAACTTATGGGACACAAGGAAAGTAATCCTGTGAAGGAAATTTATAGCAGGGAACGCTCACATCAGAAAAACAGAGTGAACTCAAATAAACTATCTAATGTAGAACCTCAAAATTCTAGAACTGACAGAAAGAGCAAATTGTAAAGATCAGAGCAGAAATGAATAGAATGGATACAAAGAAATCAATTCAATGAATTAATGAATCAAAGAATTATTTCTTTGCAAGATTAAATGAAATTGAAAAAGACAGCCAACCTGATCAGAAAAAAAGGAAAGAAAGGGATCAAATCCATGCAATTAAGAATGAAAAGGTTGAAATCACAATGGATCCTGCAGAAATCCAGATCATCAAAACCTATGTCAAGAACCTATACTCAGATAAGTTGGAAAACAGAAGAAATGGACAGATTTCTAGATATATATGAATTACCAAGATGACATAAAATTTTACATAACATGGTGTTATAGTTTGTGACTAGGTGGCACTCCCAAGCCTCATGCAGTCATGGAGGCCGCTGAGTCTAGTGTTTGTGATTGGTTCATTGTCTAGCACTGGGATTGGTGGTGGGAGTGCTGTACCCACATAGGGGCAGATCTGGCATACAATATAAGGGAGGGAAGAAGGTGTTTTTTCTTTTTTTTTTCTTTTGCCCTTTCATTCTTACTGCTTGCAGCCACCATGAATAGCTGCCCCTCAGCCACACCACCCTGCCTTGAAGGCAGCTGAGTATGGACTGAAATCTCCAAAAATTGTAAGCTAAATATACCTTTCTTTTCCTTTCCTAATTTTGGATGTTAGGTATTTTGTTTCAACAATGAGAATAAAACCAAGAATTTGGTACCAGAGGAGTGGGGTCATTGCTGTGACTGTACCTGACCATGTGGTTCAAGAGCCTTTGGAAATGGCTTGTGGGAAGAGTTTGGAAAGTTTTGGAGATGCCACCTGAAAATGTAACCCTGAAGCAGTTAGGCTGTTCTACATGGGAGATTCTGGTCAGAGCTCAGGAGAACAGAAGGCTGATAGAAAGCCTGCTGGTAAAGACTAGGCTTGGAAGGTTTCTGCTGGAAAGAAGGACTGCATTGGTTGGTGGACTCCACACGATGTGTGTTATGTCTTGGCAGAAAGTTTGTCTGCATTTTGCTCTTGTCCATAGACTTTGTCTGAGACCAAGATTAAGGGCAACAGATTGATTAATCTGGCAGAAGAAATTTCAAGGCAGTCAAATGTTGAGGTGGTGGCATGGCTATTGTTGGGGGCTTTTAGCCAGATTTATGTTGAGAATCAAGAGAAAAGAGCACAGCAGGGTGATTTAAAATGTTTTGAGTTTGGCCAGAAATGAAGCTGCAATAAAACTGAAGACTGTAGATAGAGCCGAGATCTTGATTGCTGAAAAGGAACAGAAAAATAAAAAAGATGGCCTGGGGCATCACGGGTCTCCATTCTTTGCAGCTTCAAAGACTTTGCTGGGAGGAGAAGGCTGCAGAGCACCATATCACAGAATGGCAGCAGAGGCTACATGAGGTTCCAAAATGGTGGCTGCTGCACCAGTCTACAGAATGGCAGTGACATAGAGAATCCATTCGTCACAATCAGGTTCAGAGTGCCCAGCTATGCAGGCACTTAACCCCCACAACCAAGAGAGAGGAAAGCCTGGCTACTGCTCCAGCTGGCAGCAGACTTTGGCATCATCCACATGGCACTGGTTTTAGGTGCATGGAGAATACATGAGTTCTGAGGTTAAAAAGGCTTCCACCCCAATTTCAGGACACCTGGGAGAACATGCAGTGTCCCCCTGAGAAGGCAGTGTGTGAAACTGTGAGTGTGAAGCCAAAGGTGCAGTGGAGACCCCAGAAGTTTGGAAATGCCAGGAGTATGGATCATCTAAGGAGACCTGCAAACAGGGAGCAAAGCCAGCCCAAAGAGAAGTTATGGGAGCTAAAATCACCCAAAATGCCATGGGGGTGGGGTCACTCAAGCCTTTTCAAGCTCACAACCAGATTGTTTCAGATGCTGAGCGTGGAGCTCGAGGACATAATGTCTGCCTTGCTGGATTTTGGACTTTGGTCCCATTCCTTTGTACCCCCTGTTTATACTCTTTGGAATGGTAATGTTTACCTTGTGCCACTGAAAGTTAGAGATGTTTAACTTTGTTTTCATTTGTACAGGGTGTTACAGCTAACAGTTTGCCTTAGATCTTGGAGGAGACTTGGGACTTGGACTTTTCTGCAATGCTAGAACTATTAGGAATTTGACAACCCTTGGAGATGGACTCGGTGCGTTTTGCATAAAGGATGTACACGAGTCTTTGGGGGTCCAGGGGTGCAGTGTTATAGTTTGTGTCTAAGTGGCACTCCCAAGCCTCATGCAGTCATGAAGACCACTGAATCCAGTGTTTGCAATTGGTTCATTGTCTAGCACTGGGATTGGTGGTGGGAGTGCTGCACCCACCCAAGGGTGAAGCTGGCATAAAATATAAGGAGGGAAGAAAGTATGTTTTTGTTTTGCCCTTTCATTCTTACAGCTTGCAGCCACCATGAACAACTGCACCTCATCCATGCCACTCTGCCTTTGAGCCAGCTGAGTATGGACTGAAACCTCCAAAAATTGTAAGCTAAATAAACCTTTCCTTTACTAATTTTGGGTGTCAGGTATTTTGTCTCAGCAATGAGAGAAAAATAACCAAGACACATGGTATGAGTTGATGAAATTCAATATGTAATTAAAAACTTACCAACAAAGAAAAGCCCAGGTCCTGATGAATTCATTGCTGCACTATACAAGAAATTTAGAAAAAACTTAATGCTGTTACCTCTCTAACTTTTCAATGAAATTTGAAGAGAAGCAATACTCTAGATTTCATCCTGGAAGCAAGAATTATGCTGATACCAAAACCAGAGAAGGATACAACTGAATAGGAATGCTACAGGCCAAGCTACCTAATGAACATAGATATAAAATTCCTTAATTAGATACTGGCATACAGAATGCAGCAAATCATCAAGAAGACTATACACAATGACCAAGTAAAATTCATTCCAGAAATGCAGGAATAATTCAACATATGCGAGTCAATAAATGTAATACACCATACCAACAGAGCCAAGGGCAAAATTCACATGATCATCTCAATAGATGTAAAAAGCATTTGATAAAATCCAACACCCTTTCATAATAAAACCCTTGTAAAAAATTGCAATAGACTATCTTTATCTCAATCTGATAGAAGTCATTTATGACAAACCAACACCTAACATCATAATAAATGGTCAAAAACTGAAAACTTTCACTCTATAGTGAGGAACAAGACAAGGATGTTTACCAGCACCATTCTCATACAATGTAATTCTGGAAACATTGGCCAACCAATTAGACAAGATAAAGAAATAAAACCAGTAAAGATAGGAAAAGAAGTTAAATTATCATTATTTGCAAATGACATGATACTATACATAGAATACCTCAAAAAATCCAATGAAAATGGTGAGATTTAATAAACAAATTCAGTTGAGTAGATGAATACAAAGTGAACACTCAAAAATCAATAGCATTTGTATACACAAACAACAAACTCACTGAGATATAAATTAGAGAAACCACACTTTTAACAATGACATCAAAAAAATGAAGTACTTAAGAATCAGTCTAGCAAACAAATAAAAAATCTTTACATTGAAAACTACAGTACTCTCCAAAAGGCAATTGAAGAGTGTATTAGAAAATGAAACAATATTTCTTATTCTGGGGTAGGAAGAACCAACATAGTAAAAGTGATCATACTCTCAAAATTGTTATACAGATTTATTGCAATCCCAATCAAATACCAACAAGATACCTCAAAGAATTAGGTAAAACAATTTTAAAATTTATTTGGAACTGGAAGAGACATAGAATAGTGAAAACAATTCTAGACAATGAAGGCAAAGCCAGAGGCCTACAACACCTGACTTGAAATTATACTACAAGCTACTGTGATAAAAAGAGCATAATACTGGCAACAAGACATGAGGGTCAATGGAAGAGATTAGAAGATGTAGAAACAACTGCACACTCACTCAACCACCTCCTCTTTGACAAAGGGTACAAATAACTTCATTGGAAGAAAGCCTCTTTAATAAACTGTGTTGGGAAAACTGGCTTTCCACATGCTGAGGAATAATACTAGACCCATATTTCTAACCATGTACTAAATTAAAGTCAAAATAGATCAAAGATCTAAATATTAAAAGAAAACACTAAATCTTCAGGAAGAAAGAATAGGTTAAAATCATGAAAAAATAAAATCCAAATTGCATAGGAAATATTACAAAGAATCAATAACTGGGATCCTACTCTATTAAAAGGCTTTTGCACAGTAAAAGAAATCAACAGAGTGAAAAGAAAAACCACAGAGTAGGAAAAATTTTTGCCAATTGTTCCTCAAAGGACAAATACCTAGAATATGTAAATAACACAAAAATATGAGATCCCCCAAATTTAAAGACCCAATTCAAAAATGGACATCTGAAATGAATACATACTTTTTGCATGATGATTTATAAAGAAATGTTCAAAATCATTGGTCATTTGAGATGCGAAAATTAAAACACTGAGATTCCATCTACTCCAGAAAGAATGGCTATTATCAAGAAATCAACCAATAGCAAATGCTGGTGGGACTGTGAGAATAAAGAAACCCTTCTCCAGTGTTGATAGGAGTGTAGACTTGTGCAACCACTCTGGAAATCAATATGGAGATTACTCAAAAAGCTAAAACTAGAGGTTCCAGCTGACCCAGCTGTTCCCTTTGTTTTCAACTTCCTGAAAGAACTGAAAACATCATATCACACCCATATATGCACATCTATAAATAGCAGCACAATTTGTAATAGTTTAATCATGGAAACAGCCCAAATGCTCATCAACCAATGAATGGGTGAAAAATACTGGTTTCCTATACAATGGAAGAGTCAGCCATAATGAAGGATCAACTTGAGACAATGCTAAGTAAATGTTTGTACCTTGAGACCCTACTCATGAGTAAAATAAATCAGATCCACTTGTATAAATATCATGTTGTTTCTCTGGTGTAAGAAACCAAATAAGGACCAAAATGTATAATAGATACTTTGAAATAGGAAGAATATGTTCGAATTCTAAGAGAAACAAGGGAGCAGTAGGGGAAAAGCAAGAAAGGGAAAGAAAATATGAGAAAAGAAGGATCACATGGAAACAAAGCTTGTGTAAGTAAGGAGAGGAAGAGGGGTTGACGGAGGATAGGAGAAAGGGAAAAGAAGAAGAATCAAGGTACATTATTTACAGATACAAATTCCCTATGATAAATGTGATCATTATATATCAACCTAAACTGTACCAATAGACTTAATTAGTTTAAAAAATAGAATATATAATCAACACATCATTTTTTAAAATGTACTTAGAATATAAACATATATGTGTAATTTATCCTTAAGCAAGCAGGTTAGTTGCAGCCATATCAGCATAATTTCACAACAACTGTAAGTTTTGGCATCTCAAAAGTGCAATCTCTGTAACTTAATTAATAAGCATAAGATTTGAAACATTAGCCATAATATATTTGTCTCTTAGAGATCCTTTTAAACGATATAATATACATGTTCGTATTCCTTTGCACAGACTTCGTATAAGAGAGTTAACTATAGACATAAGTTCAGATATACAATAAAATGTGTCATTATTGGTAATTTCTGCCACCAGTTTTCTGAACCATTCCAAAGATTCTGAATAGTTCTGTTGCTTTAGATAGAAGAAACCTTATGCAATCTTGGTTTAATCTACTTAACTCTGCAAAAAATAATGAAAGCCTGCATGTTAACAATTATTCCCCAAATTCCCACTACAATAAGAAAGATTATAAACTTTAAATGGCCCCCTGGGAGTGTGAAACAGCAGCACTTTCAAACATAGCAAGTTGATCCGATCCAGTTCTATCACTTTCTATTATGAACTTTGTCAACCGAGTTCCAAAAATACACCAGAATGCCATTTAACATTTCCAAAGGTAGCTTTGTAGAAATGTACACCACTACCGTAGTCCAAAAGTCTCATTTTTCTCCTTTTCACATCCACAATTTCCATCTGTACTAATTACATGCCATAGCCATAGATCATGCTATATAAAAAATCATGATCAGGGAACACTTATTGGGGAAACCAATAAAACTTAATTGAGCTTCACCATGTAATATACGCAAACAGTTCTATTTTAACAGCATAATCTGACTTCAGTCTGTTTCAGATTGATGCTTGAAATATTCCTTCTTTTTTAATCTCCCTTAGTTTAAGTTACTAAAAAACTCAACAGTAGTTCACTTTTTTTGATGATATATTTACCCTCTTTTGGCTTGGATTAATATTTCAAAGTTCTGGTTTATTTTTGTTGGAATCTGTATGGTGGGGTTGGAACCTTTAATGTGTTTCTTTGTTGGACCTCTTTCCTGTAAGACTCTTGTACAGAAAACACAGTTGAATGTGTTCTTGAAATGCAGTCTGTTGCTCTGAGTTTTAATTTATTTTTTTCTGTTAATAAATTTGAAACTCTGGGTAGATTTTCTACCATACTTTATTTCCTTTTTGTATTATTAACTGCTTTCTCTATAGACTACTCAAATATTTTGACATTCAGTGATGTTTTTAGGAACAAAACAGGGTATTTGTAATCCGGCCTATAGATTTAATGACTGATGTCATCTATAATTGAAGTTTTTTAAAAACTATTCCAGTGGAAGTTTGATTCCAACACTCTTAGCACATATTGATAGTTGAGATTTAACAATAATTATTTTACAATTATCTCAAAATAATCAGGAAAGGAATAAACACCTATATGTTGAATTTTATGTGGAAAATTCCCTTAGTTTGTTTTCTTCTACCCCCAAATGAGTTAAAAGTTTCTTTAAATAAGCTCACCTTTGGAGCTAGAGAAATGGCACCATCCCACCTCAGTTATTACTCATTGTCTTATCTTTAAAA
Organism: Cuniculus paca; assembly: GCA_004365215.1. Classification (NCBI taxonomy): domain Eukaryota; kingdom Metazoa; phylum Chordata; class Mammalia; order Rodentia; family Cuniculidae; genus Cuniculus; species Cuniculus paca. The sequence continues at coordinate 3,238 of RJWT010032889.1, read as the reverse complement.
CTCAAAAATATGACACATTTATACCCATTTCCTATATTTGATACTATGCTCTATGAAATTATATAAGGAATACCCCTTTAGACTAGCTTCTGATTCTTTATAATATACTGAGTGTTAACATTCAGGCTGACTGAAAATTATTTTTCATATTTAACATAGAAAATATGAAAAAAATTCAGACCTGAAAAGAAATGTAAAAGAAATGAGAATAACAAACTCTTCAAACAAACTTTATAATAATTAATTCATTTGACATGTCAGCCTACTTATATTTTGTGTGAGTAAAGTGAAATTTAATGTTTGTAAACTACTCAAATTATGCACCTGTAACATTTTCTATAAGAAAATAAACATATTCTTTCTGTAATGGAAAAAATATTTTTCATAGCATCCCATAATATTTTATACCCAGTACTAGTTTTCCAAATAAAATATATATATATGAAATATAAGGTACATATATATGTAAATATGTATATATAGGTATGTATATATGCATATTTAAGAACTTTAGACTAATTGTCCTTAAGTGGATACAATAATTGTAGGAAATTTGCATGAAAATAATTACATGTTGAATGGAAACAAAAAAATCAGGAATGCTTTTATCCTATGATGAAGTTGTTAATAAAACTTCTGAATATATGATGATTCTATAAACAATGAGCATTTCCCATGTTTCAAATTTAGATAACTACTGAAACGACCAATAGAATCAGTATCAGCATGAAAATAACCTCAGACTATGCATCTAAAAATAGAAAAATACTAGTACCTTAAACTGAGGTGGAGTACTAGAAACTCAGTAGATTTGGCAATATAGAAAAAGTCATGGAGATCAGTGTTACCACTCTCCTGTCCTGTGAAAGGGATCAGCAGTGTCTTTGGTAAGTGAAGGAGAATAGAAAAGAACTCACCCACTCTCTTTATCTCTAAAAGTGCTATCATTCCTGGAAAGCAACCGAGAGCCCTTCATAAACTTACAGTAGGTTAGACTTTCTAACGCATATGGTCTCCATTTTAAAAAATAAATAAAGCACTTAATTAGTTTATTCATGCAGCCTCTCCCAGCAAACATTCGTAGGATTTCACGTTTGTTTTCTGCAGATTTCCCTGACATAGTAGCTAGCTTCCATTCATTGACCCACTACATATCAGAAGCCCATACATATTGGTACCTAGAGTAAATGGCAGGCTGACAACAACAAATAAAAAAAAATCTGTTTTCTAGCACTGAGCTGCTTATTAATGTTTATTTGCTTTTTTATTTTTAGTTAATCCAGAGACAATAGATCAGAAACTTTGTATTTCCCAAATTCTCACAGATCTTATCCTTGAACCACAAATATGGCTTTGTAAAACCCACCCATTATATTGTTATATGTTTGGGGAGTAATTTATTTTAAGTCTCTTTGGTGTAAAGTTTTTTTTTCTTTTTTTGCAAGATGAATGAGTGGATTGCAACCTACAGTGCTGTAAAGGATGGCTTACTCTTTTAAGCAATTCAATTGGCAATTAATGCTTCAAACCTTTAAGCATGCTCCAGACCACTTAAAAATTTCAAATACCATTATTGAAAAATCTATCATGTTCTTCATTAATTACTATGAGGTCTTAGAGAAAACTTAGAGAAATAAGTAGTTTCAAAAAGATGTCAATTGGTAGAAAGCCCATGCATGAAAAAAGAGAACAGTATCTAACAGAATGAGTAATTAATACTTTTGAATTTGCACATCAAATGCAGGCCTCTACTGGCTTCTCTCCTGTTTGTTGTTTCAGCTCTGTTTTCAGCTGGCATGTCCCATTTATATAAAGTGCCTTGTTGGGTGTGGATACATATCACTCCCAGACTGACTCACCTCCAATTTCTAAAGACATTCAATAAAAGATCCTATTGAAAGTTAAATGGCTAAGGGGTCTCAAATCAGTTCATGAGAACCATCCAAGAGGATGATCAAGTAACTATCTGAGAAATAAAAAGAAGCAAGGATTAATGAACCCACAGCATTTTGATTTAAGACAATGAAACACACATTCAATCATATACACATACATATACACACAAACACATATATACATCAATGAATATTAAGAAGATATTCTCAAACATAAAAAGCAAAGCAAAAAGTACTATAAAGAAGCAGAAGATAGACTACAGTGCCTAGCAAAAGAATTACTAAAATTAACTGAAGCAATTACTATATATATATTTACATACTTATAATCTTTTATACTTCTTCAATGAACAAGAATTCTCAAATATGAGACTAAATATCTTTTTTCTAAAATGACTGAAATGAAAAATATGGCAGCAACCTAGCAGTAAATATATTATCTATGCTTTTCTTTCAAACCACTGTACGCCAGATAACAGACCCAAGTCCCATGGCATTAGTGTGTGCGAATAAGCCAAGATGAAATCCACTCAATTATCCATTAATTGGTCTGAAGATGAACATACAGAGAAACAGAGGCTACTAAAAGCCCTCCTGGTTTTGCTCTGTAGAACTGGCAGCAAAATGGCTGCTTTCATTGCTTGGATGCCTGAGGCTCCATGGATGTGAGCCTAGAACTATCTGTGACTGTGGACTCACTTTCCCTGAGCAACTGGCCTGAGGAAATCAAGCCAACAGGCAGAGACAAACATGTACCAAAAAGTGGGGATCTGCAACAATATGCAAGTTTTATGAACCCCAAAGCAAATTCTATCTTCTTATCTTTTCAGAAGCAGAAATAAAAAGTTACTAAAGTTCTCTCAATTAGCGTGTATGGTTTCTGTTTCTCAAGAATTGAACTGAGCCAAGCAGGAACAGGGGGTGTCTCTAACAACAAACCATAAAACTGGGGAATTGGATAAGACCAGAGGGCTAGGAAAATAGGTCCTTCCTTCACAAGCTGGGGTGCTATTGAGTGTTAAGTATCAAATCTCCCCAAATTCACATTTTGATGTTCTACATCCTAAGACCTCAGAATATGAGCTCGTTTGGAAATAAGGTGATTAAATATGCAGTATTTACTTGAAATTAGGTCATGAGGACAGACCTTAATCTGATATCACCATTGTCCATATAAGAATGAGCAATTTAAACACAGATATATTTAGAGAGAAACGTTAAGAAGTGCAGGTATAATCTCAGAACTTTGGATGGCTGAGGTAGGAGGATCAAAAGTTTGAACCAAGCCAGAACAACAGTGTCTCAAAAAAAAAAAAAAGTTCTGTGGATATATTTCAGTGTGA
>RJWT010032888.1:0-14020 GCA_004365215.1 Cuniculus paca | reverse complement strand
TTTGCGGCACCGGGGATTGAACTCACGACCTTGCGCTTGCCGGGCAGGTGCTTAGGCCACTGAGCTAGATCCCCAGCCCTGTCTTTGAGACAGGGTCTCACTATGCCATTCAGGCTGGCCTTGAGCTCACTTTGTAGCCCAGGCTGGTCTCGAACTCCCAACGATCCGCCTGTCTCAGCCTCCCGAGTGCTGGGATTACAGGTGTGAGCCACCACGCCCGGCTCCTTCCATTTCTTTTATGTATTGAAGTAAATACACTGTTGAAAGACCTTTGTATCAGTCAATGCTAATCCAATTAGTTGAGTGTTTCTTACTCAGGTTGACCAACAGTTAGCTATTAACAGCCTTCATTTCTATTTATTCGTGCAAACATTTACAGGGTGCTAACTGTGTGCTGGGTACTACCTTAAGCTCTAGAATAAAATGGAAAGATTCTTTCTTGGAATCAGGGAGGGATCAGGTGAGTGAAGGTCACAGGTGGGTGTGCAGCTGGTGCCATAGCATGTGGGAAATGTCATGTTTTTTTAAAAATTTTATTTTAAATATAATAAAACCCAACAAAACAAATCAGAATAAATCCAGTCAAAACACAGCAGTGAAATTGGTACAGAACATCAAAACAGGATAATAGGGAAACAACAATGGCTACCATAATATATCTTGTTATCCTCACAGTAGTTGTCCATTCCATCAGATATAGCAAAATCAGACCAAAACAAAACAAAATAAAACCAATCAAAACAGAATATTGAGTAAAGCAAAAAGAAAAAAAATTAATAAGAACAAAACAAAACTGAGAACAATATTAGACTTCAAAAACAAGATAGAAAAAATCCCCCATATTTCCCACATTGCGTACTGTTATCCTCCCTATAGATGCCAGACTGCCAAACACAGGCCTGTAAATTCAATCAAACCCTACAGGTTTTCAGTTGGTTTTTGTACCTAAGTTGTTATCAGCTCAGGCTGACCTCCAAACCAGCTGGTGGCTTATGGTGTGAGGGGGTTTGGTGAATCTTAGCCTGCACACTGGCATGCTTACAGGAGACGCTGACTTTACCTTCCTGGGCCCCGAATGGTCTGCAAGGCTTACCAGAAAGGCTGGCTAGTTGGATCCTTAATCAGCTCCTCCCAGTCCCAGCGTGGCTGATTCTCAGGAGTTGCTGTCTGAATGTCATGGCTTTTTCTCATTATTTCTGTAGAAGGAAACAGTATCCTTAGCACTGACATCACTTGGAATTCTGGCAGAAAAGAAATATGCTACTAATTCCACCTTTGCCAGGCTTGTCCTGTATGGATCCGGATTGTGTTTAGAGAGATCATTCCAGGCATTTAATTCTGCCAGAGCACAGCAAAACATTACTGACAAAGAAGTTCCTGATATTACTGATTCAAAGAGTTACCTGTTTTTTCAGATGAGTCACTTCCCTCTTGTCATTAGTTTCCATTGTGATTTTCTAGAATAAGTTCAAATGGAACCATCTTTAGTGGTTTAAAGAAATCTGTTTTCCTAGTAGCAAAGTCCCTATATGTTAATGTATTTCAAACTCAGGTATTTTGATCCCCAGCTGATTTAGAATTTCTTTTCCAACTTCAGAAGATGAAGTTATGATAGAATAAGAACTCTGTTGAGGAGCATATTACATAATTGTTGTGAAAAAAAACATTTCATAATTAAATTGTGATTACGGCTTGTCTGGTTTGTTCATGCAGGCCGGCTATGGTATGCAGAAACATAATTTCATGTGTCTCCAGTCACACTTGAGGCCTTAGTGGTCCCATGATGCTGTGATACTTCATGGCAAGATTATATCAGCTGAAGATATCCTGGTTCCTTGAGAACCCAGTAGTAATAAAAATAGCATTTCATCTTGGGGAACAGAAAAACTCCATAACCTGCTCACCCCACCATCCTCATCAACATAAAGATCTTCATCAGCATAAGGTCTTCTCCGCATAAGGTCACTGGCACCCTCTGAGTCATCTGATAATTCCTCAATAATTGTATACACCCAATAAATAGTGGCTAGCTTGCAGTGTCTTTGTCTTTGCCCATTGTGAGGCATTGACCTCCCAGGGCCTCTGTAATGCATTACTAAATTTGTCTCTGTTTCTTATTTCATCCTTTTGCTGTACCCTTCAGTAGGCAGACTAAAAATCAATAAAAATGAATGCTTAGAAAAAATGTTGTCACAAGATAAACAGTACTAAATTTTTAACTGCTATCAATTTCTGCAGTATCTCATTGGCTGGCAATGAGAGGTTGGCACTGTCCACAGATCACATATTGAGCTTTACAGCCTTCCCAGGCCTTGAAACTGTGCTTGTAGGCCAATCCATGAACCTAGCACTCCTACTTTTATGATTTTATCTGGCAGATAAATCTGTCGAGAATGTCAGTTATCTATTATGATATTGCTTGTCACAGCAACATTGGAAACTATTCAAGTATCCAATAATCTAGGGCTATTAATCTAGTTATAAACAAAAGAATGAGACAGATATCTCCTCACCAACTCAGAGCATGTTAAAAAGCAAAGTACAAGAGCTAGGGAGATAGCTCCGTGGTGGCACTTGTGCTTAGTATATGCAAGGCCCTGGTTTCAATCCCCAGGACTACAAGGAAAGAAAAGAAAAAAATTATGTAATGTTCACAGATGAAGAAAATAATGACATATATTAGCTTTATGTGCATAAACAATCAATGGAAAGATGTACAAGAAGGTAATACACAGAGTCACTCATGGAATGGGTTGAATAAGGTTCGAGTGAGAAAGAAACTTCTTAGGTGTGCTTCCTAATTTGCCTTAATTCGTGAAGGAAGCAAATATATTAAAGTATTTATAAAGCACAAAGAAGTTTACAGTGGAGGAGAGGGAGAAAATGTCAAAGAGGAAAGTAGTTCTACAGTGATGAAAAACAAAATAAAACAAAACAAAAACAAGTCAGATACTGTAGCTTACAGAATTTGAAGGTTTGCAAAGTTGCTCCTGTAGCAGGAGATGACCCTTTCCCCCAGCCAGTGTACATCAGTCTGTTAGTTACCAAGATAATAGTTCCTGTTCCAGTTCTGATTACTTTTGTTTCTTATAAATGGTTGGTCACTGTGATGCATATTGTAAAAACCAATCCACAATTGACACGTCATTTTGCCTCTGTAGTTCCTGCTTGCTTATCCTATATAAGCTCCACACCCCCAGAGACCAGGGCTTGATATTTTGGGAATGATCTCAATCAATGCCCATCTACATAAAATAAATCTGCCTCCAAATCCTGAGTGTTGTTTTGTTGTTTCTGCTTGCCATAGCATCTGGTGCATTGGCTGCGAAGACCAACTGTGCTGACCTCTTTGGTCACTGGTTGTGGCCCTTGTGGATGGAGGACCTCTCCAGGTCCCAACAGGAAGGCACACCCTTGGAATTTCTTAAGTCCTCTCAGAGGTCTAGAGGAGGATTCCTGGTTTCCCACTTGAGCAGCTTACATCAGACCCCAAAGGGAGGAAGATGCAGTCTGTCTGTCTGCCTGCCTGCCTGCCTGATTCTGGTAAGACCCCCAGAGGCACCCCAGTTAGTCTACCAGTCCTGCTCAGCTCAAGCAGAAGAGGAGTCTGATCAGCTCCCATTAGGACCACCCTCAAGGGAAGGGGGCTGAAATGTTTAACCTCTGAGTGCCTGCTGAATAAATGTGTGAGTGAATGGAACAGACAGCATAAGCAATAGGCTGCTCCATCTGTACACTAAGACTGGGAATCACTGGTTGTGGTGGCTGACTGGGTCCTTGCCCACAGTTCTGAGGCAATCTACATATGGCATAATGAAGGCCTCTCACCCTCCTTAGCTAAGTCATGCCTATGTCTTTGCAAGGGGCACAGCCAGGCAGGCATCTGAATGGTCTTCCTCTGAAGGCCATCCACCTTTTGTCTGCTATGCCACTGTTCAACTTGTAGACAAAACCCACAGTCCCTGACTTCAGGAAAAAGGGCTTTTAAGGAGTTAAAAATGAAACCAAACCACTTCCTGCATCTCAAAGAAAAAACAAACAAACAAACAAAAAGAAAAGGAAAAGAAAAGAAAAAAAAGAAGAGGCCTATTCTTCCTGAGAATTTTGCCTTGGGACCCTTGTTGGCTGCCACAGTTGCTGCCAACACCTATAGCTTCACTTCCCACTCCCAGTTCATCTACTTCCAGCCAGTTGAGCTGGTTCCAGGTAGCCATTGCCTGCAGTTTGGTGATAGAGGCCCTCTCCCCTCAAAACTTCTGTTTCATGGCTACACCTATCCTGGTCGGATGACATTATCTACGCCTACTCAAGATGACTGTCAGCAATTCCTTCTGAGTTACACATGTTGACTGAAAAAAAATTGTACTATCAACTCTGATGAATGAACTGCTATAGGCTTTCCCAAGGGTTGCCCTGCCTAGAAACTTAAAATCAGTTGAGTGTTTCTCAAAGACATCAAGAAGGGGGACAAAAAGTACATCAACTGCTGTTACCCTGAAACCTGATAAAAGAAAAACACCCAATGCCCATAAGAAAATCCAATCTGATAGATGACCATACCCTCTGGCTATGGGACTATGGACACTAAAAAAAGAAATGCCCATTCATATTAAAAAATAAGAACTCTCAAAAGCTTCAACCTGGATCAGATGACAACCCTTTCATTGGCCTGATGGGCTTAGACTAGACTATACTGGGATCCCTTCTTCAACTGGGCCACCAGGAGTCCATAATACCATCATTGGGGCAACTAGGACTCTTGCCTCTGAACCCTTCTGTCAGGCACAAACTTGCAGCCTGGGAGGACATCACCTGTGTAAGCCAGTCCCCATATCACTTCTGGGAAGATATTTCCTCTTCAAGTTAGAAGCTACTATCTCCTTTGCACCAAGCTAATCAGCCTTTCTTTTCCTTAACCCTGTACTTTCAACTCTGACTATTCCCTGAGAGGAAGACAATGCTTCATTAACCTGAGACAGATAACCACAATTCCAAAATTCTGAAAATTCTCCTCCCAGAGGTATGAACTAAGTATTTGCCGCTGGGTCTGGCCATCAACCATGCTGCCTCCCTGAAACCCCCACTCCCACCCCATTGCTGTCAGATACAGACAGACATCCAGCCACACAACAGTCTGATAGACTCTTGATCACATTGGGTGAGATCTCTGTGCCATCAACATTGCAGCCATAACCTTGCACTCTGCAGTTCCTGACCCATACACTATTTTTGGACTATTCTAGATTTGACAGCTTGCGAATTGCTCCTACAAGCCTCTTTAACTGGAAAAATCCTGAGACAAAAGGCCAGCTCATTTGGACTCAATTGCCATAAGGGGTTAAGAACTCTCCCATTATTTTTGGGAAGGCCCTAGCCATCAGAGTCCCCCGAGAAAGGAAAAAGTGAGGCTTCAAAACTACAAAATGTCCATAGACTATCAAACTGCTAAAATACACCTCTCCTGCCTATCAAGCCAATTCAAGATCTCTGAGCTGCCAATGCCACCATGATTGCCCGCTGTATATGTTGCCTCAGTCTTCTGCCACCCACAGCTTGCTGGTACACCTGCCTGGATCTAAAGAATGCCTTTTCTGCCTTTGGTTGGCTTCTGTCTGCCAGCCCCTCGTAAAGACCCCAGTTTTGGACTCAAAGTTAACTGACCTGGACTGAACCTCACAGAGGTTTAAAAACTTGTTTACCCACTTTGGAGATCATTGCACTTTTGATTGATGACATCCAAGCTGCCTACTGGAAAGGTACAAAAGCCCTGCTGCAGTATCTGACAGAAACTGTCCTCAATTATGTTTCTTCCTAAAAGCAACCTAGGGAAAAACTCTGTAATAAGACATTTTTGGGCACGTTGGCTGGGACCATTGACATCCCTAATATTATTTCTTCTAATCGGGCCTTGTCTCAAAAGATCACATGCAATATGCCCAGGAAAAATTTGCTAGGGAAACTCTTTGAGAGAGGAAATGTAGCAGAAGATGTCCCCTTCCTCCAGCCAGTATACTTCAGTCTGTTAGTTGCTCCTGCAGTAGTTCCTGTTCCAGTTCTGGTTACTTTTGTTTCTTAGAAACAGCTGGTCAGTATGATGCATATTGTAAAAAACAATCCCCAACTGACAAGCCATTCTGCCTCTGTACTTCCTGCTTGCTTATCCCATATAAATGCTAGACACCAGAGAGCAGGGCCTGATATTTTTGGAATGATTCCAGTCAGTGACTATCAACATAAAATAAATCTGCTTCCAAATCCTGGGTGTTGTCATTTCAGTGTTTCTGTTTCCAAAGCACTCCTAACATTAATCTATTGAAACTTTGGAAGAGCAGTAAAATGCTCTGTTGATGATCTGTCCCATGAAGCCCTGGGTTGTATCCTGGGATGCACCTCAAGCTTTCTCTGGAAGAGTAACACAGGGGTGGGTGTTACTAAGCCTGGTTAGTGGTCAAAAAAGGCCTGCTCAGAATGGAGTCTGTAATTTTTTGTTGTTGTTGTTGCAGTACTGGGATTGAACACAGGGGCACTCTACCACAAGCTGCATCTCTAAGGTTTTTTGTGTCTGTGTGTGCTCGTCTTTTTTTTTTTTTTTTTTTTTTCGTGGCACTGGGGATCAAACTCACAACCTCATGCTTGCCAGGCAGACTCTTAGGCCGCTGAGCTAAATCCCCAGCCCTTCTCTTTTTGAGATAGGGTCTTGCTATGCTGTTCAGGCTGGCCTTGAGCTCACTTTGTAGCCCAGGCTGGTCTCGAACTTACAACAATCCTCCTGTCTCAGCCTCCCGAGTGCTGGGATTACAGGTGTGCACCACCAGGCCCGGCTTTGTCTTTTTTTTGAGATAGGGTCTCACCAAATTGTCTAGCCTAGCCTTGAATTCACAATCTTCCTGACTGGGAATACAGGTATGCACCATTATCTTCATCATGGGAGCAGGTTTCTAAACTATCTGAGACATCTTTGAAAGAGAAAAAAAGTTTGTATTTCTGGTTAAAATTACTCAAGTTGACCCCAGCAATAAGATATTATTGCCTTATAAATGGACACACTTTAAGCTTTCTAAATATAGTATGTTATTTACTTAGAACTGAATAGGAATCTTTGTGGAAGAATAAAAATTTAAAACTGGGTGGTGTTCATGAGGACTTGGAAGAGAAACTTTACTCATCATGTAATTTTTTTTTCTTTTTTTTTTTTTTTTTGGTACCAGGAATTGAACTCAGGACCTTGCGCTTGCCAGGCAGGTGCTTTGCCACTGAGCTATATCCCTGGCCTCATCATGTAAATTATGCTAATAACAGTACCCTGGGTTGAAACACTGAATGACTTACAAGTGGCTGGATATTTTAGAAGTGGCACATCTAGCAAAGATCCTCAAAAACCAAACCGAACCAAACCAAACCCTCCACTATACAGGATGAAATAAGGGTTTCAGGTTACTCAGCTAACCTGAGGTGGAGTTAGATTTTGAATTCTGGATCATCTGAGTCCAAAACCCTAACCACTCTACAGCACAGATTCTCAGTGCTCTTGTGCTCCAGCTAACACTTTTCTTAAAATATTGAACACAGTGTTTATCCCCTTAACTCAGAAGGCTGGAGCTATACCTTAGTCCCTTGGTTCTTGTGGGAGCACAGCATTTTGCGAACCATGGAATGGTGCATAAATAGTTCAAAACTGAATTAAAAGTGGAGAGACCAATGCACTTGAGATCCTCTGATGACATAATCTATATGTAAATTCGTACAAAAGCCAGAAAATGAGTAATTTATTTAACCAATGGTATAAATCTAATGAGGTGGCAAAGAAGAATATAATTTCTCATCTTTGATTTAAGGATTTCATTCATCTTCATCATTAAAATCCTTTTGGAAAGAATCCAGGTAAAAAGAAAAGAGGAAGATCATATATTACTATTAAGAATTTGGCAGTCATAAATGCAGAACTTATTGGTGACCCTAATATCAGGATTTACATCACTATCCATAGCCTGGTATTCCAAAATGTTGTATAACTCTTTGCAAAGTTCTCAGCAAAAAGTAGTAAATGTCTTCAGCAAGGATAAAATGATTTATAATATCAATTATATTTATTTAATAACATTTAACTTTGAGGGAGTGGAGATCTAGCTCAGTGGTACAGCAATTGTGTGGCATGCCCTAAGGTCTTGAGTTCAACAAAATAAACAAAATATTTAACTTTGAAATTAAGAAAAAAATCTTAAAACTGTAGTCGTTCACACCAAAAATGTGAGGGGGGAAAGTCAGTTATTTTCAGTTAGTAAGTCATGGGATTTTAAAATTTGTTTACATTATAGTTCTAACTAAAAAGTCAGAATTAAAGTCCTTAAAAAAAAATTAAGGAGATGGGTGTGGTGGCACATTCCTGTAATTCCAGTTACTCAGGGGGCTGACACAGGAGGATTGCAGTTCAGTAAGAATGAGTCTCAAAAATTTAAAATAGGGCTGGGGATGTAGCTCAATGTTAGAATTCTTGTGATCTACTTTTTATTTAAGCTTCAGAATACAAAGTTAGCCTTCATGGAATCAATAAAAAATTATTACAAAATACACTGAGCTTCATGGTACCCAAATCGATAAGGATGTAAATATTTAACTAGTACTTGAAGTTTGTCTTAGTTTTTAATTAATAATGTAATATTTTCTAAATAAATGACTGCTGGTTTACTACTTAAACGTGTTGTCATACAATCCTACTTTAACCTTTGTTGTTCTTACCTTAAATTCTTGCATCTAATTAAGTTCCTCGCACATGGAATATGATGAGGTGGAGTACTCGGCTCCTTTGCTGCCCCATCACCTATTTCGTAACACTGGCTGGGGCCCACTGCCTTAGACTTCTTGGCCTTTGAAAGTGTTACATTGAGTTTGGAGGTGTAGCTCAGTGGTGTAGTACTTGCCTAGCATGTGAGAGGTCCTGCATTTGATTTTGAGCAGTGCAGAAAGAACAAAAAGTGTTACAATGTCTTTAAGGTTCTCTTCAGCTCTAAAATCTATTACACAATTATGATATATGATCATAAACTATGGTGAATGTTTAAATTTAAAAAAATATTACAGTAAAAGACACATTGCTGTTAACTCCCAACAACATATTCTCCTTTGCTTCATACACTTCTCCCATTATTCTTGCCTCTTTCTCTTTTTAACCTATTTTTAAAATTAGTACACACTTACTGCGCATAATGATTACCTTCCTGGTGGGGAGTTGATACATGTGCATAATGCATTTTAATTCTTTTCAGTTTCTTTCCCCCCTCATTCCCTTTGCTCTCCATCTCTAGATCCCCTTCCCATTTGCAAAAGATTTGTCTCCGTTTCCTATTATCTATCTTTTGTTTTGATTTTTAAATTATTTATATTTTGGGTTTCTCATAAGAGAAACAATGTGATACTTAAGACTGTATGCCTGATTTATTTCATTTAACATTATGATCTCCAGGTGCATCCATTTTCCTACAAATGACTCAAAGTTATTCTTCTTGGTGATTGAGTAGTACTCTATTGTGTATGTATACCACATGTTCTTTATCCATTCATTTGTTTATAGATAACTATCTTTCTACTTTCTGAAGCAATTCTGGAAGTCTTCCTTCACGAATATCTTTAGTTGTGCTAGTGTGGCTGCCTCATTCCTGAACTGATTCAAAATGACCTTTCATGGTAATTTTGATTTAGCGGAAGTCACACAGCGAGACCCGATAAATAAGGTAGATTAAGACACATCATAATGTTGACAGAATTTGCACATTGAAGCAGCCATGAAAAGACACTGCATGAAAGAAGACTTCTGGAACTGCTTCAGAAAGTGGCAAGAATGATGGGATAAATGTGTTTGAAGTGAGCAGGAGTATAGTATTTGGTGGGTGATTATATTGGCAATGTCTTTTTCTGTAATACATTTAAAATTTTTTTATTTAAACATTCACCATATTTTGGAATCACAACACATAATCTTTAATTCACATGTTTGAAATAACATGTCAATCATTTTCCAATATTGAGAATTAGCTGACTTTTTCAGCTTTAGGAACTGAATCTGTTTTTAAATTTTGCTATTGAACTGGTTTAAAGAGGGCTAACCTCTAGCTTGGTGACCTGACCTGCTGTGGTCTCCCGCCATTTTCTTTGGGAATTTTCTGTTTGCTTTCCCTTTCCGGGACACAATATTCTTCAGTCACAGCCACCTGGCTCCCAAGATCCTCCCAGAGGCTTCCTTCCAGGTCTTATGCTCTACGCTGAGCTTCTCCATTGCCTTTCTCTTTAGGACACAATTTTATAAACTTATCAGACATTTCTTTGGCACATGACAATCCTTCAGCATGTGATAGCCCTTCAATAAAACTAGTATGGAGATATGGGTGATCAGTAATGCTTTGAAGTTTTCCTCCTTTAACCCAAGCTTTTATGGCTTTGATCTGAATGGCTGTCACTCTTCTAGGGTAGAGAGGGCTATGGGCCATCTAGGCTTTTGGAATCCCAGGGCCATACCCTCATAATGGCTACCTGCTCTTTCTCTAATGCCACTAAGTGAAATAAAGGTGAGCAGTGACAAGAGGAAAATATTCCTATAAAAATCAATGGAGAAGGTTTTGGGAGGCTATAAAAGTCCTGCGAGACAGGCTCTACCTTTAAGAACATTCAGTCTGAAAGTCATAGATAGAAAGATAGAGCTAGACAGACATAGTAGTAGTTAATAATAACAGCAGGTAGGGGATGAGAAGTGAACAGAAGTACTAAGGAAGAGGGGGAGGACTGGACTCTTGCAGCTTTGGAGTCAGGGAGGGTATCTTACCAGGAAGGACAGGAGCTGTAGCTACACATCTCAGGTGAAGTTCGGCTATGGGGGAGAGGAAACATACTCCTAACAGTCACATCCTCATGTTCGGGTCCATATTTTTCCTGCAAAATTTCATTTGAAGCCTCTCTATACTTTCTATTTTAGACTTAAGTTTAGAACTGGCCCCTGCTGTCCCTTTCTGGCTCTATACTCCTTTGCTTGTTTTTGTCTGTTAGGTTTCTACCATTGTGTACTTGAAGGGTTCAGTCTTCTCCTGGTAGTGGCAGCAGGAAGGATGATATGTTGCGCAGTCTTTGGCTATAAAGACATCTTTTTAGGGTAAACACAATTTGCAAAAAAATTTTTTTTCTCTGGCTGGGTAAAAATCAGCAAATTTAATATTTTGAGGCTTATGATCAGATTTCCTCCCCAGCTATCAGCATGGATTTTCCAAATGATTAAACTTTGAAGTCCGAGTATATGTAGACTAAACTAATACTAAGTAATAATAAGTTGGACAATGAAAGAAGTAATGAAAAATAAGAAGCATACATAACATATAAATTGCTTCTGTGGTTATTAAATAATGGAAAGTTGTCTGTATTCTTTTCCTTTTTATGTAGTTGCAGCTTTTTTAGATTATCAAAGTTGCAAAATTTTCACTCATACTCATTGAAGGAACATTTTCTGTCTTTCTCTCTCTTTACTGACCTCATGTGGTCTAGCCTGATGTGCAGCTCCTTCCAAGGTAAGGCATCTAACTCATTTGAAGGACATTTGTCCAGTGATCTGGTGAACTTAACTTTGATGGGGATATCTGTGAGGGGGATCGATCTTTATGTCTCCAGATTTTACGGTAGATTTAATTACTTCAATTTATTAACAGTTTCAAGGGCCCAAAAATCTTTGTAATATATGATGTTTTAATATGTTTCTAGATTGTACAAAATCAATGCACGCAGATAGAGCAACTCAATTTCTTTTTTTTTTTTTTTTTTTTTTTGCGGCACCAGGGATTGAACTCACGACCTTGTGCTTGCCAGGCAGGTGCTTAGACTGCTGAGCTAGATCCCCAGCCCTGTTTTTGAGACAGGGTCTCACTATGCCATTCAGGCTGGCCTTGAGCTCACTTTGTAGCCCAGGCTGGTCTCAAACTCACAATGATCCACCTGTCTCAGCCTCCCGAGTGCTGGGATTACAGGCATGAGCCACCACGCCCGGCTGCAACTCAATTTCTTAGTTGGAAAAAAAGCAACTTTAAAGTATAGGTTGTTCTTCCTAGGCCATCTTAAGTGAAACAACAACTGCTAGTAGAGAAACCATTAAATTACTATCATGCTCTTTGTACCCATTGCCCTTTTCTGATAAAGGAGCAAGATAAAAACCCAGACATTCTCAGCAGTTTCTAGCATGTGAAAATTTTGCATTAACAAGTATCTTATCTGTAAATCCAACAGCATTCCAACGTATTTTTGTATTATACTTGCCCCTTCTTGAACTCACCTGCTCCTACTTGCCAAGACATAACTGAGGATAGTTTCTGAAAGAGTTCCAAGAGCCAAACCTGGCCTTCCACACTTGCCCAGATTTGCAGAGCAGGACCATAGAGACTTGGCTCCCTTCTGACCCTGGGGGCAGAATAACCTAACCAAATCAAGTCCAGGATGACCAAATCCCTTTAGGTGTCTTATTCTATACTAGCAGACATAGGCTGGTCTGTTCATAGCCCTACCCCTGAGCCTACTCCACTTCTCTGCCTCTTCCAGATAGCATGGCTTTTTCTGTTCAGCAAAGATTAGTGAGTTTTGTGTGTTAAATGTCTTTGAATTGTTCCTCTACCCTCTTTTCCACCATGCTCTGTGTCCCCAGGGCTGACCAGTAGGGAAAGCCTTACAGGGCTCCCAAGCAAGGCCTGTGGCCTAATGGCTTCACCCCCTGTGAAACCCTAGCAAGAGAGGAGAGTTTGGGATGCTCAGTACCCAGCTCTGATCAGTGGGATCACTAGTAACCCTTGGCCATGTAGGATGTTTCTTCTTACTTTTCTCTTTTTTTGGGTCTTGAATATCCTGCTTCTAGACCTTGAGGTCTAGGGTTGATAATGGCCCTCCTAGTGTGCTAGCCCAGGTTACTTCTTCATGCTTGTGGTTTACTTTGGCACCCTACATGTGAATTTCCTAACGGTAGAGTGTCATCTGCTCCTGGATGAGACCCTGAGTAACCACTGTGGGCCTATAGAACCATAGTATTCAGATGCAGTCTTTTGCTCACTGCAGTGGCCAGCAACCTCCTTCAGAAAGCAGTGGGTGGCACAGTGGACTGGATTGCCCAATCTCCTGTTGGATAACTCTGAATAAATTACTTTTTCTCTTTGGCTCTCTTTTCCAATATGGAACAGGTGTAGTAGGCTAAGTGATACATGAATTCCTGCTGAATGGAACACAAGCTCATCCCAGAATACCCATTTTGAGTTTTATACCCATTGTGGAGAGCACTGCAGGCATATCTCTGAGCGTGCTGCCCTCATTTGAGTATCTAACAACAGCTGTGAACAGGTGGGCAGTATATTTTCCAGCAGCAGTGAGAATTCTGGAAGTGGATTATGAATTGCAACTAATGCATGCAGCCCATCAGGGTTCAAGGGCTTGGGGCCCCCACAGCTGGGGTGCTGCTGGTGTAGGTGGGACGACTAAGGCTCCGTGAAGTAAAGAAGTGAACGAGGCCCAGGGGCTCAGGACAGGAGTTCAAGGCCGCTGTCCAGCCCCACGTTTCGCGGCTAGGGAAACGCAGTAGGCCGGTAGAGGTCAAGAGACTTCAAACTCCCAGACCTCGTCTTCTGTCCAGTAAAGGCAGGGCAGTGATCCCTAGCGTCCGGAGAGCGGGCACAGCAGCCTAGCACAGACCCGCCCTGGAGCTGTGGGCGTCGCTATAGCTGGCGCGGGCTGGGCTCTTCTGCTGCGCCGAGAGGAGTGGGTGGGGCCATCACGGGCCTATATGATTGGCGCCTTGCCCTCGCACCAGCCAATGGGCGACGAGTATGTCCCGGGGCGGGGCGGACGCCGCGTCTTAAGCTTTGTGACGCGCCGCCCCGCTCTGCTCCTCCGGTCGCCGCGTGTCTCGGAAGGTTGTTCTAGACGCTGTCAGGTACCGCGCTGGCCCGGTAGTGCTGAGCTTTGAGGGCTGGGACGTGCAACCGTCGGCTGAAGAGGCTCGGGCCAGGTTCTG
>RJWT010032887.1:0-14019 GCA_004365215.1 Cuniculus paca | reverse complement strand
CATCAGAGTCACCTTCACCATTTCCCAGTCCATCCCAGGGCCAGTGAAGGAGCTCTTGGGACCAGGGCTTCGTCCATGTGCAGCTGGGTCTGTGGCATCACTCAGGTAGTGAAGACCAGATCCTGCTCCTGGACTGTCCTAGGAATGTGGTGTCCCCACCTGCGTTAGCTGTGTCCTAAAGGGATCCTTACTCTGTCCCCACACGGGGAGGCCTGGCCTGGCAGCCTCGCAGAGCTCAGCAGCCTGCACAGGTGTTTCCAATGACCTCGAAGCACAGCACGTGGGTGGCCAGCTGAGGGCCATCAAGTCAGGCCCCATAACCCTTCACAGCCTCTCCTGCGCAGCCCTATGATCCAGCCACTGCTGACTGAGGCGAGAGGATCTCTAGTTTGCATCTGGCCTCGGTGACTTGGTGAGACCTTATCTCAAGGTAAAAATAGAAAGGGCTGGGGCTGAGGGTGCATTGCGGAGGTAAAGCTCCACAGGGGTCAGTCCTAGTACTGAAAAATACAATCCAAAACCCTGAAATTCCAGGTGGAAGATTTTCTCGTCCTGTGTGGTTTTCACTTCCTTGCCGAGGGCAGCCTGCTTTCTTCTCAGGCCGTTAGGCAAGTGCAGGTACTACAGAGGCCCCCAGCCTGATGCTGGATTTCAAGTCAGGTTGCTTTTCTCGTTGTGGGCCTGGGGTGGAGGAGTGGGTTGGGAGCCAAGAAACCTCAAATTACTGTTTCTCTGAGACTCTTGTTCCCAACCGGATTTTAAAAAATGTATCATGAGCAGCAAAGATCCACACAATAGCCCTAGCTCTGCATGATGCCTTCTTTTTCCTGGGTAGGGTGTAGCTCATGCTTTGCACACTGCAGGCCTGGTTTCATCTCCGGCCCCCAGGAAAGAAGGTTGGGGCTTCGGGGCTGGGGGGTGGGGCGAGGGGAACTTTGCATGATGTATCTGTTTGTACTTTTGAATAACTTAGGTTTATAAACTTTTTAAAAATTGCCTTTTTACCTGAGTGTGGTGCCACACGCCTGTAATCCCAGCACTCAAGAGGCCAAGGCAGGAGGATCACCCTGAGTTCATGGCCAGTGTTTGAGGCCAGCCTGGACTAGTGAGAGCCTGTCTCAAAAAGATTGCCATTTTGGCTGGGGATTTAGCTCAGTGGCATAAGCGCCTGGCAAGGGTGAAGTTGTGAGTTCAATCCCCTGCACCAAAAAAAAGAAAAATTTGCCATTTTGCCAAGGCATGATTCATGTACTTTCTAGTAAGTGTTGACAAATGTGTACACTCATACGCTGCCACCACAAAAGAGACATGGGACATTCTTGTCACCCCAAAGTTCCCCCAAGCTCCCTTAGCCTCAGGCAACCACTGATCCAATTTCTATATAGGCTGTTTTCATTTCTTCTCAGGGTCTCCTTGCATTGAAGAAAAAAGGTATTTACGTTTAAAAACTGATTTAGTTTTAAAACAGGTAAGGTATGCGGGGGTGTGGGTGAGGTTGGTGCCTCACTAGCTGCCAACGCCCCCCCGCCCCCAAAAGCAGTATTGGCAGGGGTCTGTTTACAAGGAAGGTAAATTTTTAAATATTAAACACAGGCAAATGGAAGTAAATGTGCTGTGGGAGAGGGGGTTACTTTTTGTTCGCTCTTCTGTTTTCTGTCAAGTGTAAATTGTTTTTAAAGGAAGAGTTTTTTTTGATTAATAGAGCTTTTAATCTCTACCCTATGTTAAGAAAAGACTGACAGCAGCCAGGCTAGTGGCCCAAATCTGTAACCCAAGCACTGGGCACTCACGAGGCTGAGGCAGGAGAAATGCAGTGAGTTCAAGGCCAGCCTGAACTACATAGTGAGTCCTTGTCTGGAAAAAAAAAAAAAAAGAGAGACAGCAAATATTATTAATGGGAGAAGAGTTGAGAGCCAGCATTTAGAGAATTAACCTTGAGCACTGTCGTGTCAAGAGGCTTTGGTTGTTGTGTGGATGGGGAAATAACTTTGGCATTACTTTATAAGGCCTTTTCACTTAAGTGCTGATTTGGTACAGGCTAAGTAAGGTGGAATGCTGCTGCTGTTTTTAGAAAATTTGGAGAGAATCGAGACTTCCTGATTGCTCTGTTTTATGACAACTAGCAAGTGAGGCTGAGGGCGCAGTGTAGATCACAGACAGGTGTGAATAAGGCGGCTGCATTCGTGGCATCCCACAGTGGGGGAAGCAGCTGGGACTCTCTCTTATACCGGATGTTCAGCCCTTCCCCAGACCTTTTGCGTCCAGGGCCCAGGAGTCTTCTGATGGGGCTCATAGGGAAAAGGGCCAAACAAGCCACTGTTTGATGTACTCTGCATGACTCCAAGTATAACATTCATGGTGAATTTTCCTCCCCCAAGTGGAATACAAGCTGTGTGCACACGCATGCCTGCTGGGCTTGAGACCAGAGCCTCAGGCTTGCAGAGCAGGGACCCAGTGTCAAGCCACTCCCCAGCTGGACACTTTTTTCCACTTCTGTGATTGGGAGATGGGGCCTGGCTGTCCAGAGAGGTGTGAATATATTATTAGGACTTCGGCCTGTGCTGTTTGGATTTCTGACTGCCCTGAGAATTGCACGTGTATCTGAATGAGGCTGAACAGTTCCACAGCAAGCTCTGCATATTTCTTATGAGACTAGGGAAATGCAGAGCCTTCTGTGGAGACTCCATGCATTTGTAGTTCTACTGGGAAGGACTTTGAATTCCCTGGAAAATGTGGTTAGTGATAAGTTTAAGTTCTGTGGTTTATTTAGGATATGTTTTCTTCATGTAGTTCAGATAGGAGAACAAGCAATCCTGTAGGTTTCAAGTTGTTTCTGTTTCACTTACTCATTCATTTCATAATTTACTGAGTATGTTTTAGGCCCAGATCACTGTGCTGTGGGTGAATACAAATAATTCAACCTTCTAAAAGCAAGGGAGTTTTTTAAAAGCTAATTACACCATAGTCTGATCCTGAGATTCATATGGAAATGCCAGGGATCCAGAATAGGCAAATAATCTTGGAGAAGAAGAACAAGGTTGGGGGACTCACACTTTCCAATACCAGATATACACAGAGATATTGCAATCCAGACTCTGCTACAGATCCATGTCAGATCTGAGCCTGGAATTGACAGCTGGAAGGAGCCTTCCATTCATGACCAACTCAAGACGGCTCAGTGTGGGAATAGCCGTCAACATAGAGTAAGGGGACAACTGAATCCCCACATGCAGTAGGATGAATTTAGACCCGTATCTCATGCCATGTAAAAAATACCCCATGTGAATCATATTCCTACATGGAATGGTTATAAATAACAAAACTCCTAGGAGACAAATCATGAATAGTAATTGTCTTGGATTAGTAGTGATTTTTTGTATATGTGACACCCAAAGATGAAGCAACGAAAGAAAAAAAGAAACAAATAGGAGTTCACCAAATAAATAAAAGTGCTTCAAAAAAGCCAAAAGGCAAATTTGCAGGATAAAAGGAAATTTTAACTGGTAAGATACTTGTATCTACATTATGTAAAGAACTTACAGCTCAACAATAAAAAGAACCAGGCATGGCAATGTACACCTGTAATCCCAGCTGCTTGGGAGGCTGAGGCAGGAGGATTAAAAGTTCCAGGTCAGCCTGGGCAACTTAGCATGATCCTGTCTCAAACTTTTACAAAGGGCTGGGAAGCTAGGTGTGATGACACATACCTGTAATTCCACACTATGAGATGGTGAGGCAGGAAGATTACAAGTTTGAGCCCAGCCTGGGCAATTTAGTGAGACTCTTTCTCAAAATTAAAAAATAAAGGGTGGGTATGTAGCTCAGTGTGAAGGACCTGGGTTCAGTCTTCAGTCTGTGAGAGACAGAGACAGATAGACTGTCTTCATCACTTTTCTCATTGTTGAGACAAACTTTCAGTCCATAGTTGGCAGGTTGAAAGACAAAGTGGCATGGCAGAGGGGCAACACAGAAAAGAGAGCTCATGGTAGGCAGAAGACAGCAAAAGCAGGCGATAAGCCTCTTTCTGTCCTTTACATTGTTCTGGAGGGTGGGTAGCACTCAAACCTAGCGTTGCATCATGAATCAACCCCAGCGTCACACACTGTAGATTCAGCCACCTCTGAAAAGCCCCACCTATGACCACATGACATCTGGACACAAGCCATAACATTCTTCCCTGGCCCCCCAAAGATTCATGCACATCCTTTTATGCAAAAGGCACTTAATCCATCCCCAAAAGGTGCCAAAGTCTTAACAGTTTCAGCATTGCTGGAAAGTCCAAGTCCAAAGTCTCTTGTGAGATTTAAGGCAAACTCTTAGCTGCAAGCCTCTGTAAAAATAAAAAGAAAGTTAAACACTTCCAACATTCAATGGCACAAAATAGACATTTCCATTCCCAAAGGTACAAATTGGAAGATAGAAAGGAACAGGATCATGCAAGTCCAAAATCCAGCAGGGCAAACATTAAGTCTTATAGTTCCATATCCAGCATCTGAGACAGTTTGTGGCAAGACATGAACTCCAAAGGGTTTGGGTGGCCTGACTCTATGGCACTGCCAGTGGTTGTAGCTTCTGTGAGCTTTCTCTGGGGCTGGTTCTGCTCCCTCTTTGTAGTTTTCCTCAGATGATCCACATTCCTGGCTTCTCCAAACTTCTGGGGTCTCTACCTGTACCTTTGGCTTCACATTCACAGCTTCATACACCCTACTCTCAGTACCAAAATCTGTATTAGTCAGTGCTTACTAGAGAAACAGATATAGTACAAGATAAGTAAATATAAAAGGATTTACAGAATCAGGTATGGAAGAGTGCAAAAGTTCTGTCTGTACACTTGTGACACGAAGGATCCATTTCAAGGCCTGGAGTCCATATGAGGAAACTGAAGAGTCTGCAATGGAAGACTGAAGGGTTTGGGTGTCTGTGAGCGTCCCGAAAAGGCAGATGATGTTTAGTTCCTAGATGCTAATGAGATTATTTTGCCAGAGTAAGAGATTTCTCCACCCACAGTGGTAGAAGCACCCCAACCCCAAACCCCTGTGGCATTGTCCTCTCCTAGTATACGTGAGGAAACTAATCCTGTGTTAACCAAGCAAGATAATGTTGACACTCGTCAGGACCCATCCTCACCTTTCACTTTTTGCCTCTAGGCCTATAACCAGCTCAAATTTCAGACTTCTGAGGGTGAGCTACGTAGTGTGACCTATGGGTCCCTATTCTCCCAAAGAATCTCTTGAGTTTTCTAACTCTTATAAGCAGAGGCCTGATGAGCAAGCATGGGAATGAATTTTATGGGTGTGGAATAATTGTGGCAAAAATATACCACTGGATCAGGTTGAGTTTGTTGATATGGTCTCATTAAGTAGAGATTCTGAATTTAATGTTGCAGCTCATAGAAAGAAGGGTGTTAGTAGTTTATTTGGCTGGTTGGCAGAAGTATGGATCAAAAGATGGCCCACTATGAATGAATTAGAGGTGCCTAATATTTTGTGGTCTACTATTAATGCAAGTATTCAGAGCCTTGGGGAAATGGGAACACTGAAGTGAATTTTTCATGTCAATCCTAATCTCTCACACTGGGATGATCCAGAAAATGTACCCTTCACTGACAGCTTAAACAGATTCATGAGGGGAGCATCGGCATCCCAGAAGAGCCCTGTCATTGCTTTTCTTTCTAAGCCAGACCTTACGGGGGGGGGTCTGGGCTTACTCAGTTGGGAGATTTCAGGGCAATGACTTGAATGGATTCCAGAGTGGCAGCAGTCAAGTGGCAGCACTTAATTTCCAAAGGCAGGATGCATGTACTTACTGTAATGGACAGCAGATGCAGAGCAATGACCAGAATGGTCTGACATGTATAGACTTATGGCATTAGCTGATCAGCCACAGTGTTCGCAAAAGTGAACTAGTTGGGAAGCCTGCAAAATTTTTACTTGATTTATTTATTTATTTTTGAGGCAGAGTCTTGCTATGTAGTTCAGGCTGGCCTTGAACTCATTATGTAGCCCAAACTGGCCTCAAACTCACAACAATCGTTCATAGGCACTTGATCCCTACACTCAAAAGAGAAAGAAGCCTGGCTTCTGAGTCAGCTGGCAGTTGACCTTGGCATCATCCACATGGTGCTGGTTTTAGGTGCATGCAGAATGCAAGAGTTGTGGGGTCAGGAAGGGTTCCACTCAGATTTCAGAAGAAGGCCTGGGAGGTCAGGCAGTGTGGTCCTGAGAGGGCAGTGTGTGGAACTGTGAGTGTGAAGCCAAAGGTGCAGTGGAGACCCCAGAAGTTTGGAGAAGCAAGGAATGTGGATCATCCAAGGTGAAAGTGAAAATTGGAGCTCCTCTAAAGGAAACAGAAGCAATCCTTCATTCTTCATGTCTTTATAGCATTCTGGGGACAATCCTCTCTAGGGTGGGTCTTGCATACCCACAACTATGCTGAGCCAATTTAGTTAGGCATTCCTTACTCAACTTGACACAATCAGCCGTCACATGGATGAATGGACAGGTGAGCCAGGGATGTAGCTCAGTGGTAGAGTGCTTGCCTAGCATGTGCAAGATCCTGGGTTCAGTTCACAGTACTGCAAAAAATAAAACCAAATTTAAAACTTGAAGGATTTGAACACACATTTCTCAAAAGAAAATATACAAATCATCAATAAGCACAAACTTGAAATTATTGGGTTTTTTAGGAAATACAAGTTCAAGTCAGCAAGATACAACATCAAACTCACTAGGGTAGCCACATTAAAAAGAGATCAAAAACAAGGGTTGAAAAAGAGTTGGAGGAGCTGGAACTCTCACAGTAGGCTAGTGAAAAAACATGGTGTACTTACTTTGGAAAGAGATTTTGCAGTTCTTCATAGTATGAAACAGTCTACTCTTAGACGTGTGCCCAAGAGAAATGACCATGTCCTGAGGAATGGATACCCAGAGTATATCCATAAAACTAGATATCATTCTGGCAATAATAATGAGTGATACACTGATCTGTTTTACAGATATAAAGATGGATATAAAGATGCTAAGCAAAAATAGCCAGTTGAGGGAATATAGCAATGCAAGGAAGGGAAGAAGGAGAGAAGTGAGTCCCTAGAACCTAGGAAGGATCTGAAACAAGGGGTAAAGCTCATGGGGAGAGTGAAGAGAGAGACCTCAGTGAAGAAGGAGATGGCAGGTGGTGCTTTCTCCATGAGCTCAGACTCACTGCATGGGAGGGGTGGCTTGAACCTGCAGATGCACAGTGACTACTGGAGACCCTAGAGGCCTCCATGGAGAAACACCAGTGGAACGGAGCAGTGAATGCAGCAGACTGCAGTGGCTGGCTGTGTCTGATGCTGTTGTGATTGCTCATTGTACTACTTTAGCTAAGGTGTCATAATTGTTCTAATCAGTGGGTCTTCCTGATATACCAAGACTGAGATTGCCTGAGGGTCATAAAGAATTCTGTAGGCCAGTGACAAAGAACCAGGGGCTGGGCAAAGTAGGCAGCAACTTTTCATCCCAAATAAATTGAAGAGGAAGGATCTTGTAACAGAAACAAAACCACAAAACCACCTACACATAGAATACATCCCTGAGAAGTAGCCATTTCTTAGGGATTCTAAATACCAACAATAAAGCTGCTTGCCATAAGCAATTTACAAACATCATCCCAAGAATGAAACTAAAAAAAAAAAAAAAGAAAGAAAGTGAAAAGATACTTAAACAAGATGCAAGTTCCAGGTCACCAAAGGCAAAACCAGGAGGCAAAGAGATGGAACAATTCAAAAGCCACCTGCCTAGACTCTGTCAAGTGTTAACAACAAAAATAACAAAGCAGATGAGGCTCTAGGAAAAATCAAGTCAAATAATTTCTCAGAGATGGTGACCATAACAAAGAAATTGTTCAGTGAATCTAGAGTAGACACAGATTAAAAAAAGGGTTGCTTACAAAAATGATAGCAACCATGAATGGCCAACGTAGAAACATAGAAACAAAATGGAATCCGTGAAACAGATTTAAACAGGCATCCAGGAGATTAAAAATTCCATTGAAAGTATATGCAGCAGAATGAGCAAGTGTGAGCACAGAATTTCAGATATAAAAGATAGGATGTCTGTTAGAAATAAGGAAAAGAAAGATTTCTTAAGAATAGCAAGGGAAGCTGGAGATCTAGCTCAGTGACCTGAGCACCTGCCTGGCAAGTGCAAGGTCATGAGTTCAATCCCCAGTGCTGAAAAAGAAAAAAATAGCAAGGGACCATGAAAAATCAATCCAACAGCTGGCAGATGATACAAAGAACAATAACATAAGATTGATCAGAGTTGATGAAAAAGCAGGAAATAGTGCAGATGACATAAGCATACTCACAGAAGGTAATGGCAGAAAATTTCCCAAGCAACGAAAAAATTTCACATACAGATAAGTGAAGCATATAGAACTACAATTAGCCTTGTCAAAAAAAAAATCTATACCAAGGTATATAATAGTCAAGATTCTAGAAATTCAACACAAGAAGAGAATATTAAAAACTGTTAGAGAAAAGAAGTAAATCACCCATAAAGGAAAGCCCATCAGAATCATAGCAGAATTCTCAACACAAATCCTCAAGTCAAGCAGAGCTTTGAGTGAAGTATTTAAATCCCTAAAGAAAACAACCTCCAACCCAGATTGGCATACCTTGCAAAGCTATCTTTCAAAATTGGTGAAGAAATAAGATATGTCCATGACAAAGAACACCAAAGGAAATTCATGACCCCCAGACCAACACTCCACAATGTTCTGAAGGACATTCTAGAAAAAGATAATAGGGATTACAATTCTGTGAACCCCAACAGAACAAGTCCACCAGGCAAGGCAAGCAATTAAACGGGTTGGGGAGCACCAAAGGAAAATAACATGACAAGGATAAATCAATATATACCAGTCATAACCATCAATTTTAATACTCTCATCAATCAAAAGAAACACTGGCAGAATGGATCAAGAAGCAAGTTCCAACTATATGGTTCATATTAGAAACACATTTAATTCAAAAAATTCATAGACTGAAAATCAAATGATGAAAAACAATACTCTATGTAACAGAAATCCAGAACAAAGCAGAGGTATCTATTTGCAGGCAAAGTGATTTCAAGCCAAGACTGATTAAGAGAGACAAAGAAGATCACTATATCCTTGTAAAGGGAACAATGCAGGAAGAAGAGATAACAAATACATATGCACCAAATACCAGCACACCCAAATTAAAGCAAATATTAACAGACATGAAAAATCAAATAAGTAATAACACAGTTAAAATGGGAAACCTAAATACCCCTGTCACAAATAGATCTACTAGAAAAAAAAAAACCCAGAACTGAACCAAGCTTTTGAACAAATGGACTTAGAAGATATCTACAGAGTGTTCCATCCCACATCAGAATACACATTCTTCTTAGCTGCACATAGGTTATTCTCTAAAATAGATCACAGAGACCACAAAATCTTCATAAATGTATGGAAATTAACACCCTCCTCAATAACCAATGGGTCACAGATGAAATCATAGAAAGAATTAGAGAGTTTCTGTAGTTAAATGATAATGACAATACAACATATCATAATTTATGGGATACAATGAAAGCAGTCTTATGAGGGAAATTTACAGCAGTAAATACCCTTACCAGGGAAACAGAGTGAGCTCAAATAAACAAGTTAATGTTTAACCTCAAGCTTCTAGAAAAAGAAGAGTGGCCAAGCCCACCACTCATATGAGGAAGGAAATTATAAAGATCAGAGCAGAAATTAATGCAATAGGGACTAAGAAAACTACAAAAAAACAATGTATTAAAGAGTTGGTTCTTTGAAAGGTTAAATAAAATTGACAAACCCTTAGCCATCGAACAAAAGAAAGACTCAAATCTATGTAATTAGTAATGAAAAGAGTAAAATCACAACAGATCCTGCAGAAATCCAGAAGATCATCAATACTGACTTCAAGAACCTGTATTCTATTGTGTCTACAGTCCTGTACTCTACCAGTTGAGCTATTAGAGTGCACCTGTATTTTATAATTGAAAACAAAAGAAATGGACAGATTCCTTGATATATATGAATTGCCAAAGCTGAATCAAGAAGTTATAAAAATGCTAAATAAACCAACATCAGTCAATAAAATTGAAGGTGTAATTAAAAACCTACCAACAAAGAAAAGCCCAGACCATGATGGATTCACTGCTGAATTCTGTAAGAAACTTAGAGAAGATCTAATGCTGCTATTTTTCAAACTCTTTAATGAAATTGAAAGGGAAACAATACTTCCAAATTTATTCCTGGAA
This sequence comes from Cuniculus paca, assembly GCA_004365215.1. Classification (NCBI taxonomy): domain Eukaryota; kingdom Metazoa; phylum Chordata; class Mammalia; order Rodentia; family Cuniculidae; genus Cuniculus; species Cuniculus paca. The sequence continues at coordinate 3,724 of RJWT010032887.1, read as the reverse complement.
GAAAGCATTACCTTGATACCAACACCAGAGAAAAATCCAACCAAAAAGAACTACAGACCAATCTTCTTAATGAACACAGATGCAAAAATTCTCAATAAAATATTGGCAAACAATGCAGCAAATCATCAAGAAGATTATATACCATGATCAAGTAGGATTCATCCCAGGGATACAAGGATGATTAACATACACAAATTAATAAATGTATCAACAGAGCCAAGGAAATAAAAACACATGTTTGTCTCAATAGATGCCAAAAAAGTGTTTCATGAAGTCCAACACCCATTCATGATAAACCCTACAGAAAATTGGAATAGATGGTCTTTATCTCAATCTGTTAAAAGCCGTCTATGACAAATCAACAGCCAACATCATACTAAATGGACAAAAACTGTAAGCTTTCACTAAAATCAGGAACAAGACAAAGATGTCTACTGTCACTATTGTTAAATATAGTTCTGGAAACAGAAAAATTAGAAACAAAAGGAATAAGGATAAAGGAAGAAGCTGCATTATCATTATTTGTGGATGACTTGATACTCTACATAGAAGACCCCCAAAACTCCACCAAAAGACTTCAGATTTAATAGCCAAATTCAGTAGTGTAGCTAGATACAGTGTCAACACTCAAAAATCAATAGCCTCCCTGTACACAAATACTAAACTTACTGAAAGAAATTAAGGAAACAACACCTTTCACAATAACATCCAAAAAGATGAAATACCTAGGAATCAATATAATGAAGGAGCTAAATGGCCTATACATTGAAGACTACAGTGCTCTGAAAAAGGAGATTGAAGATACCAGAAAATGGAAAGATATCCCTTGCTTTTGGGTAGGAAAAACCAATATAGTGAAAATGGCTATACTTCCAAAATTGTTACACAGATTTTATACAATCCTGATCAAAATTCCAGTGAAACACAGAATTCGGGAAAACAATCCTAAAATTCATTTGGAAAGAGAAGAGACGTAAAGTAATGTAGGCAATTTGGGCAACAAAGGGAAGATAGGGCATCACAGTCCCTTACTTGAAATCATACTACAAGGCTACTGTGATACAAACTGCCTGTACACAAATACCAAACTTACTGAAAGAAATTAAGGAAACAACACCTTTCACAATAGCATCCAAAAAGATGAAATACCTGGGAATCAATCTAATAAAGGAACTAAATGGCCTATACATTGAAAACTACAGTGCCCTGAAAAAGGAGATTGAAGATTGGCAAAAACGAAAAACAAAACCAACAAGCAGGCCTGAGGATCAGTTCAACAGATTAAAAGATTTAGAAACAACTCCAGATATACTCAGCCACCTTGTCCTTGACCAAGGAGTCAAACACTTTCACTGGAAGAACGATAGCCTCTTTAATAAATGGTGCTGGAAAAACTGACTTTCCACATGCTGAAGATTAAAAGTAGACCTATATCTTTCACCATATACTAAGCCTAAATTGAAATGGATCAAAGATCTAAATATTAAACACAAAATCTGCTCCTGTAAATTGTGGAACTCAGTGTAGAGATTCCTCAAAAAACTAAAACTAGAGGTTCCATTTGACCCGGTTAGTCCCCTTCTTGGTATCTTCCTGAAAGAATTAAAGCATTTTACCACAGTGTTAGATATATACATACCCATGTTTATAGCCGCACAGTTTGTGACCTTGGAAACAGCCCAAATGCCCATCAACAAATTAATGGATAAAGATGTGTTTTTAAAATACAATGGATTACTACTGTGCCATAAAGAAAGATAAGGTTGAGACATTTATAGCTAAATGGATGCACCTTAAGACTATAATCTTTAGTGAAATAAATTGTACACACATTTCTAAATAGCACATTTTCTTGGGTATGAGAAACTAAAAGTGTAAAAAAGGGCCAAAATACATAATAGATATTGGGAAATGGGAAGAAAATGTTCAAATGAGAACTGGTACAAGTGGGGGCAAGAAAAAAAGAATAGGAGAAAATAGAAACAAAGCTTTTGTAAATAAAGAGGGAAGAGGGGTTGAAGGGAGGTGAAAGGAATGTGAAAAAAGATATATCATGTATAGGTACAAATTCCCTTAATGAAAGTTATCACTATTGGTCACTAGAATCACCCATAAAATAAAAGGAGGAGGGGAATCCAAATTGAAAACTCAAAAGTAACCAGTTGTGTACAATTGCATTTATATAGAATCTGTATAATTGGTCAATGAATGGAAATAGCAGATTAGTGGTGGCCAGGTTGCAAAAAAAGGTAAATAAAGGCTAATTGCTTTAAGGTTCTGGGATTCTTCCTAGGCTGAGGGAAAGTTTAGAAATTAGATAATGGTGATGGTTGGACAACTGTGAGTACACTACAAAAAACACTGAATTGCACACTACGAAAGATGAATACTTGACATGTGAACCATCTCAATAACCTGTTACTAATTTTTTCACCCCCTCCCCTGTACTGGGGATTAAAATTAGGGACTTTGCCCCTGAGCTACATGCACAGCCCTTGTTACTTTGCATTTGGAGACAGCATCTCAGTTGCCCTGGTAGGACTTGTGATTTTCCTGCCTCAGAACCTCCTGAGTAACTGAAAGTACAAGCATACGCCACTATGCCTGATGTGCTAATTTTTTTTAAAAAAACTACACATTAGGCATAAAGCCCAAAAGAAAGGATTTGAGAGAATGGAGATATTCCTAGTTTGGGTGTTGCTGGACCTAAGTGGCTGTTGAGGAAAAGCAGGGCTTCAATACAGAGCTGTTACACCAGGAAGAATTCAGTCAGTTCAGCCTGGAGCAAGGCGGGAAGTCGGGCTTGTCTCTGGGAGGGATGTCGTCGTGCAGCTCAATGCTGTGGTACAAAGCTGGGAAAGACTCAAGGCAAGATCCCTCCAGAACGCAGGGTGGCTGGCGGTCCCGCAGGACCAGTGTAAGGACTCCCTGCCCGCCTTGCCCTGCTCCCAAGACCCATAGCATGGCTTGTCAGGCTTGTCAGGAAGACGTGTGCCAGCGGAGCTCTGCGTACAGTGCCCTGGTGTGGGGCCTGTCAGGGTTCTCTGGAGGGTTTGAGGAGCGTTTCCTGTTTGAACTGTTTACGACTGGGAATGCTGTGGTTTTGTTCAGGCCTTCTGGTAGCATCTTGGTGGACTTGCCAGGCCTTGCACACAGACATCTCTTGCCTTCATCTCCAGGGAAACTGAGTCCACATTCCTGGGAAAGGGCTACCTCAGCCACAGCATCCACCCAGTCTTCGCTGTCTGCATTTTTGTTGTGGCTGGTCGCTTGTTTTCTTCTTTTTCTCTCTTCATTTCAGCTCCTAACTCAGTCTACTCCCTCCTTTCCCTTTAGCTTTACTGCAATCTTAGGACACTTTAGCAGAGAAAATCACCCTGGTTCCTGGTGCAGCAGAAAGAAAGCTTAGTAGAAGCTGCGTGAGAGAAGGTAGACTACGGGAACCTTTTCATGGGATGTGTGTGTGTGTGTGTGTGTGTGTGTGTGTGTGTGTAGGTATTAATGTGAGGGCTATATTACATAACATTTTCACAGGAAATATGCTAGAAATGGAGGAAGATTTTAATATAAAAGACTCACCATACACTCACTCAAGCCTAGACTTTGGAGAGCTCATGAAGATCTCACCAGCCCCATTTGAGTCTTTCCATTAAAGTCTCATGCCATTTCCATGTCTCTTGTTCTGGTGTCCTGAATAGCAAACTCATACTGACCCTGACTGCAC
>RJWT010032886.1:0-14039 GCA_004365215.1 Cuniculus paca | reverse complement strand
GACAGTGAGGTTCCACACTCCTCCAATGATGAGAACAGTCAAGTACATGCCAGGAAGCCAGCGTGACAACTTCTCCTGGAGTTTGAACAGCAACCATCTTCCCCTCTGGAGCCAGGAAGCCATGCTCAACATAAGGACCAGAGCTCCCCAAAGTGAACCGCAGCCACTCTCAGCGACAAGGTCCCAAGCACCTCTGATGATAATGGCCAAAGTCATATTGGGAAGCCAGCCTGACAAGCTCCTGCAGGAGAACCAATGACTCCAAACAGCAACACTTAGGAGAACCCACAACACCAATGCTCTTCCTTTCCACGTCTCTTTTTATGCTGCTAACTTTCCTCAGGTGGGCTGTCTATACTTGGCACCATGCTGATTTAATTCAGCTGTTGTTAAGTTGACCACTGGTTTTTAATCCATACAAGCACCAAACCAGCACTCCAAAATATCCTCAAGCTATCACAGAAACAGACAGTGAAGTCAATGATGCCAAAAACTTTAAAGGAATGCATACATCAGGTAGGAAGAACACCTAAGCAAGAGGGAAACAAAGGACCCAACAATAAGAAAATAATGCAAGTACAGGAATAAGTCAATAATTTTAACAATAAGTCTCAATGCAAATGACCTTGACTCCACAATCAGAAAACACACATTGATAGATTGTATCAAAAAACAAAATGCAAGTGGTATGATGCATACAAGAAGCACAGTTAATTAAAAAAATTTTCATAGGCTAAAAATCTATTATATGGTAATATAAACAAGTGAAACTGATGCTGGAAAAATAAAAGGGGACAGAGCAAAGGGAAAAAAATCAAAATCAGAGTGGAAAACAATGTATCATGCAATAAAAGTCCCCAAATCAGAAGGAATAGCTCTCCTATTTTCAGAAAAAGTAGATTTCACACAACACTGATCTAAAGAGATAGCAAAGGTCAATTCCACATTGGCAAAGGGATCAGTTCAAAAGAAAGAGATAACAGTATATAGTCACATAATAATGGCACAGCATCATAAAACAAGCACTCCTGGACATAAAAGATTTGATAAACATTACCACAATTATAGTGGTGGACTTTAATTCTGTGCATAGATCAACTAGTTAAAATACCAACAAAGACTAACCTGGTTGAAGAGCACCTTCAAACAATGGATTTCAGACATATCTACAGAATGTTCCATTCAACAAAAATAAAATACCCAATCTTCTTGGCAGCAAATGAAACTTTCTGTGTAACAGAACACATGTAAACTGGTAAAACATGCTTAAATGCCACAGCCAGTACAACCAGCAGGATCTAGAAAGGGGGTGATGGGAGTTTAAGAAAAGACAAGACACATAATAAAAGAAAAGCTGGGACCAAGTGGGACCTAACTGTTATGGTTTGTGTTTAAATGTCCCTCCAAGGCCTCATGGGATTCGGGGAGGGGGTTCTTTTGAAGGCAGCTGAGTCTGGCATTTGTGATTGGTTCATTGTCTAGTGCTGGGATTGTCAGTGTGATTGCCTCACTCACCCAGGGCAGGGAGTTGGCATACAATATAAGGGAGGAAAGGAGGTGTGCTTTTCCTCTTTTGCCCTTTTGCTCTAGTTGCTTCTGGTATCTGCCGCAGTCACAATGTTGCCCCTCAACCAGGTCACCCTGCCTTGGAGCCAGCTGATTATGGACCAAAACCTCCAGAACTGTGAGCTAAATGAACTTTTCCTTCCTTTCATTTTGGGTGTCAGATATTTTGTCTCAGCAATGAGAGATAAGTAACCAAGACACTGACCTCTCTGATGGAGAGACAGCAACAACCCAATATGGTCTGAGTCTTTATTTATACACAGTAAAAAGAGGGAAAGTGCATGATGGGGCTGAAAGTACAAGGTCTCAGTGTTTTGATGAGAACACTGAAAAGTGAAACGTTTGCAGAGCTATTTGTAGTGTAGTTAACAGGGAGAGACACCAAAGCTGGACACCTGCTGATATGCAACTGAGCTAGAGGTCAACGTGTTTGTATGATCTGCTTTTAGCATTTTATGTTCCTGAGACTGGCTTTGATCTAGTCCTAAGGAGTTTGCTGACCTCTGGTTCAGTCATAGCTCAGCAACTCCCCACATGAATAAAAACACAATAGAACTCAAATTATGCCATGTATATCAGCCAATTATAGTGCAATGTAACTAGAAATCAATGGCAATAGAAACCACAAAATTATACAAGCACATGGAAGTTAAAATTTAAACTCAATAATTGGGTCACAGAAGAAATCAAGACAAAAATTATATGCTCCTAGAATCAAACAATAATGCCAGTACAACATAGCAGCACTTATAAACCACAATGAAAGCAATCCTAGAAGGAAAGTTAACAGCTGTAAATACCCACATCAGAACAACACAGGAATCTAGATAAATAACCTCCCAATTCACCTCAGGGTTCCAAAACAAGAACAATCAGAATCCAAAGCTAGTACAAGTAAAAAAAAGTTATGAAATTCAAATCATAAATTAAAGAAATTAGAAATAAATAATACAAAGAATTAATGAATTAAAGAACTGGTTTCTCAAAAGAATGAACAAACTAAGTGAAAATAAAAGGCTCATATCAATGAATGAGAAATAAAAATGGTAAAATCACCATAGAACCAACGAGACCCAGATTATTAGCACAACTTTGAAAACTAATTCTCCATTGAATTGCAGAATCCAGAATAAACTGATACATTCTGAGATACATATGAATTACCAAATGTAAAACAAAAGAAGATACAAAAACATTACCAATGCAATAACAAGCCATGAAATTGAGGAAGTAATTAAAAAAAAATGACAAAAAAAACTACTAATAAAGGGGCTGGACCCAGTGGATTAGCCACAGATTTCAACAAAAACTTTAGAGATGTTCTAACACCAATACTCCTCAAAAATTCAATGAAATTGAAAAGGAAAGAGGACAGCCAGACTCATTCATGGAATCTACCACTACCTTGATTCTAAAACTGGACAAAAACTCCACTAAAAAACAAAGCCACAGGCAATCTCTTTAATGAGCAAAAGTGCGAATATCCTCAATAGGATTCTGGTAAACAGATGCATCTGTCATCTCAACAGATGCAGAAAAAGCATATGGCAACATTGAGTGTCCATTTATGATTAAAAAGCAAAAGGAAAAACTCTGAAGGTAGGCATTGAAAGATCTTATCTCAATCTGATAAAAACCTACTGCTGACATCATGTTTCATGGAGAATACATGGAAGTTGTTTCTCTAAATCAAGAACAAGACAATGATGTCCACTCAGTTTACGATAGTATGATAAACATCCACCAGAAGATCCAAGTAAGAGAAAAAAGTGAGAGATATGAACAGGAAAGGAAGAAGTCAAGCTATTATTCACAGATGATGCAATCCTTTATTAGAAGACATAAAAGTTTCTACCAAATAACTCCTTAGTCTAACAAAATTGGCACGGTAGCAGTATAAAAAAAACAACTTACAAAAAATCAGTAGCATTTCTCTATACCAATAATAAACTCACTAAGAAAGAAATTAGGAAAACAATCCCATTCACAAAAGCTTCAAGAAAAATTAACTTCTTAGGAATTAACCTATCCAAGGAAGTGAATGACTTCTATAACAAAAACTATATAGGATCTAAAAAAGATACCAGATATCAGAAGAGGATACCAGAAAATGGAAAGATACATCCTATTCTTGGATAGGCAGAATCAATAAAATCAAAATGGCTGTGCTTCTAAAACTGATATATAAATTTAATGCAATCCCAATAAAAATACCAACAATATTCATCAGGGAACTAGAAAAGAAAACAATGCTAAACTTTGTATGGAACCAGAAGATACCCAGAATAGCAAAAATAGTCATGGGCAAAAAGAGCAAACCAGTAGTTGTGACAATCTTTGGGTGTCAAACTGCTGTCATAAAAATAGTACGGTACTGGCACACACACAAACATGGATCAATGGGACAGAGTAGAAACCACAGAAACATCTCCAGGAACATTAAGTCAAGTGATCTTTAACAAAGAGCTAAAAACATATATGGCAAAAAGCATCTTTAGCAAATGGTGCTGGAAAACTTATTATCCATACTAGAGGACTGAATCTGAACTCAGTTGCTCACTATACACTAAAATAAAATCAAAATAGATCAAAGACATAGATGTTAAAGTAGCAACACAGTCTGCTGCAATATAAAATATGTAAAATTCCTTAAGGCTTAAGCATAGACAAGGACTTTCTGAAAAGAATTCCAATTGCAAAAGAAATAGTATCAAAATCAAGGAACAAATTATGTCAAATTAAAATGCTTTGTACAGCAAAGCAAACAATCAAGAGAGTGAAGAGACAATCTAAAGAATGGAATTTGTTTCTTTGCTTGTTTGTTTTGTCACCTGCTCCTTGAACAGCAGACTAGTATCCATAATGTATAAAGAACTTCAAAAAAGTAAATATATTTACTCGAAAAAGTAAATAAAAGGCCCAATAAAAATAACATCTGAGATGAACAGATATTTCTCAGAACTTCAAATTCACCTAACTACAGGATAAAATTCCTTAGGATCTTTGGCTATTAGAGAAATGCAAATCAAATAGCACTGTAGTTCCCTCTTATTGAAGAATGAATATATCAAAAAATCAAATACTAACAAATGTTGGCAAGGCATTATTTTATGTTTTGAAGAATCTCCATAGTGATTGTACTAGTTTCAAACTCAGTGACTGCAAATTTATTCTTTTTCATGTAACTACCACTTGCTCAAAGTTAGAATGGGCTCTGCCAGGGTTACTTTTTTAGGTGTCTATCAGTCTCCTATGACTGTCTACTTAGCTGATACATATTCTTAAGCAATGTCAAAGGTGCAAAATAAGTAAGTGAGAACATCAGGTACACTATCATTTTTTTCTAAGGTCAAAAAAGTCACATGAGCAAAATGACAACAAAGGTCAGAGAAATTTACATCACCCTTTGAGTGGGAAGAATTGCAAAATCACAAGAGAAAAGTGAATAATTGGGGCCAGATTTGCAATATACCACATCATATTGCTGTTTTCTTCTTAGTGATTTCAAACTCCAGACACTTCTTACTGTCCTTGCAAATGTTTCCCTACCTTTATAGGTTACTGTACTATTTTATAGATTGCATTCTAACCTTTAAGGGACACATTAGATCAGTTCCAAAAAAAAAGACTAAAAATGTATATGCATATTTATCAAGATTTAATATATTGCTGCAGATAATAGCTATTACCATCTTGTATTAGTGGTTATATGACACACCTAGAAAAACTCCACCTATCAAAAAAAATCAACCAGTCTTAATTTGAGTGATCTATTCATTGTATCATATTCCTAACTGGTTCTTAAATACAATTCAGCATCATTTTGGTCTAAGTCTTAGAATATCTTAAAGAAGAAGTAATTATTTCAGCTATTATTTTGTCACAGATGTGGCCTATCTCAAATACTACATTGTTCTAATTTACCATGGAATTATTTGAGGACTGCAGATTATTTATTCAAATAAATTATGTTTCTAGTGAGAAAAATAATCAGCGAAGTTTCTTAGTGAAAAGACTAAAAAATGAAGAGCATAATGAAATTTTTGTTTAAAACAGATTGCCTCGAGTGACTGTAGGATAAAGAACTTATTCTCAGTGGCAAAGTGGTTTAAGCAAGGAAGAGAAGCTACACCCTGCAAGAATGAAAGTAGAGCAGCTGAGCCACAGTAGTGAAACCAGTGAGCATCCACAATGCATTCTGTTTCCTCCAGCCAAATAAAGCTGGTTCTGAGCTTTGATTCTCCTCAGCACTGGCTATGAGCAACCAACCTGACCAGAGCTCCGCTAGAGAAGTTAAAACCTGAAGAGATGGTGGTTTCAGGGAGAAATAGCAGACAGGCATTTACCCCAGTAAAGCCCAAGGCTGTTGTAAATTGCAAAAACGTTGTGTGGTTTTACTCCAAGACTGAGTCCTTCATGGTGGGATAGGGTTGGGAAAAAAATCCAGTGAAAGTGCTCACCTTATTGCCAGAAAGGATTCAGTCAGGTCCCATCTTAAAAAGTGGTTGATCACAAAAACAAACCTACACCCAGACATATAGTAATCAAGATCCCAGAAATTCATCTCAAGAATATAATATTAAAAGCTGCTAGAAAGAAGAAACAGATCACCTATAAAGGAAAACCCATCAGAATCATGACAGACTTCTCCACACAAACCAAGAGGCTCGAGTGAATTATTGCAAGTCCTGAAAGAAAACAACTTCCAGCCCAGACTGATGTACCCTGAAAAACTTTCTTTCAAAATTAATGGAGAAACAAGATACTTCCATGACAAAGAACAACTCAAGGAATTCATGACCACCAAACCAACCCTACAAAGAATACAAAAGGACATTCTAGAGAGAGAGAAAAAGGACCATGGTCTCAGGAACGACAGAGGGAGACCATCAAGTGGGGCCAGTCGATTGACTGGAGAGGAAAAATAGGGAGCCAATGGCAGGAAAATAGCATGGCAGAGACAATGCAATGCAAGAGGGCCTCAAGGCACCAATAGAAAGAAACACAGGCAGAGCGGATCAGGAGACAAGATCCATTAATATGCTCTATACAAGAAACACATTTAACTAGAAAGAAAATTCATAGACTGAAAGTCAAAAGAGAGAGAACAATGCCCTATGTGACAGAAAAAAAGTAGGGGTAGCTTACCCATCAACTGCAGAATTGATAAAAAGACATGAAATTTTATGTGGTGGAAACCTACTCAGCTATAAAGGAAGATAACCTCAAGGCTCCTGTAGGTGGATGGAGGCAACTTGAGATCATGCTCATGGATGAAATGGTTCAGAATCACATGGGTGAATTTCATGTTGTCTTTCTAGTATAACAAGCTAAAGGAGTTAGTGGGATCCAAAATGCACAATACATATTGGGAAAATCAAAGGGGAGGAATTATCTAAAAAGGGAAGGAAGTGACCACTGTTAATCTATTATCATTTGAAATTCATATTGTCTTCATTGCTCTGATTAGTTTTGTTTTATTCTCATTTGTTTGATTTTATTATACTTGATGGCATGGGCAGCTATTTTAAAGATAACAAAATACGTAATTGCAGCCATTGAGTATGTCCAATTATCTTGTTTAGAAAGCCTGTATTGCTTTCATTGTATTGTTTTGATTGATTTTACTCTGTGATTGTAATTGATTGTAATATGTTTGAAGGTGTAGGCAACTATTCTAAAGATAACAAACATTTTGGTAGCCACTGCTGTTTTACTAGTATCTTGAAGTTCTGTACTGCTTACATTGTTCTGCTTTGTTTGTTTTGTTTTGTTTTGTTTTTGTTTTTGTTTTTTACTGTTTTATTTTGTTGTATTATGTTTGATTTTACTTATCCCTTATGGTATGGGCAGGTATATTGCAGATAACAAGAGGCATTATAGTAGCCATTATCAATTGCTTTTTACCCTGTTTAGAAGTCATGTACCATGTTCATTGCTTTGTTGTGATTGACTCTACTGTGTTTTATTTTGTTTGGTTGTATTCTTTTAAAAAAAAAAGTGGTTGATCATGTGGGTTGAGAAACAAAACAGCTAACTGTACAGTAAAACTTTGGATTGTGAGCCACAGCGAACTGTACAGTAAAACCTTGGATTTTGAGTCTTCCACAAAATAAGCTACTATTTCTAATATATTTAATTTAGTAAACAATGTCTTACAACATGAATAGTACATGATGCCAAACCTCACATGGTCACAATTGAGCTAATGGTTTCTCTCTCTGTCTCTCTCTCTCTCTCTCTCTGGGGTGTGGTGTGTATGTCTTATGCTATATGATTGTGGCTGATTGTCTCCCAAAAGCAATAGGGTATGGAGAAGATTTTATCTGTAGAGGAAGAGGAGAAAAATGCAGAAACATACTTCCCTTTAAATGAGATTAGGGAGATGTGTAAAATTTTATAGAAAAGCAGCACCCAAATAAAGCTGTAGCAGTGCAAAGGGCTGGGGATTTAGCTCAGTGGCCTAATCGCCTGCCTTGCAAGTGTGGTTGTGAGTTCGATCCCTGGTGCTGCAAAAAAAAAAAAAAAAAAAAGTTTAAAAAAGCTGTAGCAATGCAAGTGGTTAATCTAGAGACAATGCAATATCACATTTCTAGAAAATCCTCAAAAGTATATAAAAGCAAGTGTCATTGAATAGGTTCCTTATTAAAGTTGCGTAAAAAGAGAAAGGTTCCTTTGAGCCAATACATCACAGTGGTTCTGTTAGTGATAGTAAAAGTAGTTCTACACAATAACCCTCCTCCCTTGTCTTCCTGATACCAACCATAAAGACTTTCAAGGTCATGCAGGTTAACTTGTTTTTTCTCCATATTTTAAAATTTATTGTTTTATATTATATTATAGTGCTATAATCATTTTATGAAAATTAGAACAAATTTTCTATGAAACAAATCATTTTGTGAAAATAGAACAAATCATCTGACTTTCCAATATTTCTTATGCAGGAATTTGCTTTGATATATAAGTGGTTTGGACTACCAACCTGTTTCTAGAATGAATTATGCTAAATACTAAGGTTTCATTGTACTATAGCGTCACTCCAGGATTTTCAACGTTGCCCTAACCTGGTGCCTGGGTGAGGAATAGTCGCAAGAGACAGGGAGAGGGTAACAACTCGACATAGATCCCCAGATGATGCAACTCTGACCAGGAAAGATACAACCCTGAACTCCATGATGGGAGGCCAGGCCTGGTGGGCGTGGCTTGCAGAAGTGCCCGGATCTGAAGGTGGGGGAACTGAATTCAGAGGTCTGCTTAAATCCCTGCCCCGCTGCCTACATTCAGTGGAGACTAGTGGTCTGATTGACGGTTAACAACTTGAGCTGCGAGGTACCTCAGATTCAATGGTTGCCTAGGTGCAGGGTTTCCTGGGAGGAAGGGGGAAGGGGCTCACAAAACAAGAAGATATAAAGTTGAGTGTAGAGGACTGTGACTTTTTGGATTCTAAGACCGCAGGTCCTGGAATTCTCTTTTTTAAAGTCTTTTACTAGTCCAGGATCATACAATAGTTTCTCTTTTTTATTTAAAGTCTTTTACTAGTCCAGGATCACACAATAGTTTTAGGTATCTGAGTTTAATTTCTACATCATACTATTTTAACATCACAGTACAACATTTCAAAGTAAACAAAAAAAAATTGTCAAGTTTATCATTTGACAAATTGATCTCAAATCAGAAATCTAACCCAGTGCAAAGTTAGAGTAATAATTTCAAGGATGCAAGAAATTAGAAGGCGTGGATATGTCTAAGAGAAATGCACAGTTTACCTCACACAGAAAGGAGTTTTATGCCATAAAACACCTCAGTTTTACACGTTGGAAAATTGTATAGCTTCTATGATATTTTCCAAGAAACCATTTCTCATAAAACTTTTGAGTTTATGATTTCTTACTATAAGCAATCTCTAGGAATGCAGAGGAATTTTTTGATTCATTTTTTTATTCATTATTGGTCAATTTGTATTGGTGTTTGGGGTTTTTTCCTCCATTTTTTCTTTTTCCTTTCTTTTTTCTCTTGTCTTTCCCTTGTAATTTTTCCCTTATTATGTTTTATTCTTTTTCTTTAGTTTTCTCTTTTTTCTTTTCCTTCCTTTTTCTTATTTAACTTTTCTATTACTTTATCTAATATTATTAATTTCCCTCTACTCCTTAACAGCATCCTTTGTTTCACTTTTCTCATATCCTTCTCTTCTTCCATTTCTTAGTTTACTAAATTTTACTTTTTTCATGGACACATTCCTCACACCCTCTGTCTTTACTAGTATAACCATTAAGTTTTATGAATCTATAGATTATTTGTGTGCTATTACTGTTGAAGATTGTTCTGATTTAGTGGAGGTAAAGATGCTCCATTTAGTAGATATTTACAGTAGGTCAATATTTGGTAGGACTTAGTGTTTGTACTATAATCCTAAATGTCCTTTTTGTGCTTATGAGTGTACATTATTGATTCTTAGGCAATGTCTATATACAGTTTGTCTTTGATACTATCGGTTTTCATCACTTTATTACTATAGCTAAGGAGATATAGTTGTTTCTATCGATGGATTTTCTCTGTATGCCAATGTCTGAAATGCCTTGGAATAACTAACAACCTTTATGAGCATTCTGTGAGAGCCAAGTACCAGAACCGAATACATTGCAGTATCCTCTCACAAATAAATGGAGGTGGAAGCAGTCTGGGGCAGAGGCAAAGGTCTACAGTTAGAGTCACCCAGAATACATCACTGAAAAGCAGACAATAACTAAAGTGGTTTCTACACTGGGAACAATGTGTTCCACTATAACCAACCTACAAATCTCAGCACAGACACAAACAAACCATAGAAACATGAGAAGGTAAGGGAATGAAATGCCTCCAGAGAGTCTCATCTCCCTCAATGCCCATTCATGGTCATACATACACATTACATAAACAGAACCAAGGACAAAGATCACATGATTATCTCAATAGATGCAGAAAAGGGCTTTGACACAATCCAACATGCACTCATGATAAACACAGTGAAGAAAATGGTCATAGAATGATCTTCTCTCAACCTTATAAAAGCCATTTTGGTAAATCGATTATCAGTGTCATATTAAATAGAGAAAAACTGAAAACTTTCTCTCTAAAATCAGGAACACAACTAAGATGGACACTATCATCACTCTCATTCAGTATAATGCTTGAAACATTAACCAGAGCAATCACATAGATGAAATAGATAAAAGGTATATGTAGAAGAAAGGAAGAACTCAAATTATCATTATTTGCTGATGAAATGATCCTCTATGTAAAAGACCCAAAAATTCCCACCAAAAATTCTAAAATTAATAGCAAAATTCAGCAGTGTAGCAGAGTACAGAATAAACACACAAAATCAATAGTGTTCTTGTACACCAATAATGGACTCACTAAGAAAGAAATTAGGAAAGCAATACCATTCATAACAGCATCAAGAAAAATTAAGTACTTAGAAATTAATCCAAACAAGGAAGTAAAACATATATAGGATGAAAAAGATAGCATACGGAAGAAGGAGAATGAAAAAGACAACATGAAATGGAGAAATATCCTGTTCTTAGATAAAATAAAGTCAGAATGGTCATATTTCCAAAACTGATATATAGATTTAAGGAAATCCTAATCAAAGTATCAAGATCATTCTTCACAGGTCTGGGGAAAACAATCCTAAACTTCCTATGGAACCAGAAGACAGCTAGACTAACAAAAGCAGTCCTGAGTAACAGGAGCAAAGCCTGCATTTGAAGTTACAGCACAAAACTACAGTGATTAAAACAGTACAATACTATCACAAAAACAGAAATATGGGTCAATGGAACAGAAGGGAAGATGAAAAACAGCTTCAGGCACATTCATCTTTGATGAAACAGCTAAAAATATATAATGGATGAAAGAACACCTCTTTAGCAAATACACCAGAAAAATTGACTATACTCATGCAGATTAAAGCCAGAGCATATCTCATCATGTAGTAAACTAAAATCAAAATGGATCAAATAGCTAAATGTTAACACAGAGAAAAAATCTGCTGGTAGGTAAAATAGATAAAACTCTTGAAGTGTAGGTGTAGGCAAGGATGTTCTTGACAGAAACACAGTAACATAAAAAGAATAACAAGAATCAACAAATGTGATCATATCAGTTAAAAGTTTCTGCACCACAAAGGAAACAAACAACAGAGTGACAGCCTACAGAAAGAAAAATATGCCTGCTACTCTTGTACAGAGGACTAACATCTAGAATACGTGAAGAAGTTAAAAAAAAAAGACATCCCATATTAAAAGACCCAATCAAAAAGTAAGCCATTGAAATGAATAGACACTTCTCAGAAGAAATACAAATGGTCAGTAAACACATGGAAAATGTATCACTGGTTGTTAGATAAATGTAAATTAAAACAACATTAAGATTCCATTTTTCTCCAGAAAGAACGGCTATCATCTAGAAATCAAATACCAACGAATACTAGCCAGGCTGCAGGCAACAAGGTATGCTCCTAAATTGTTAGTGAAAATGTGAACTAGTACTGCTATTATGGAAATCAGTATGGAGATTTCTCAAAATCTAGAACTAGAAATTCCATTTGGCCTAGCTATTCCCTAAGTGTCTTCCAGAAGGAGTGAAAGACATCATGTTACAATAATACATGTATAACAATGTTTATAGCAGCATAATTAATCATAACTAAATGTTGGAAATGGCCTTCATACCAATCACCAGATGAATGGATAAAGAAAATGTGGATTCACACACAGTAGACTACTACTCTGCAGTAAAGAACGGCAAATTTTAGTCATTTGTAGGAAAATGGATGCACTTTGAGACCATAATGTTAAGTGAAATAATTCAGACTCACAAGCTTAAATATCATATGGTTTATCTGACATGAGAACCCACAAATATACATAAAAAGCAAAATAAAAATAGATAATAGGGAATAGGAAGATCTTTTCTGAAGGTAAAGGGATCAAGAGATGAAGAGAGGACAGAGAGGAGGAAAAGGGATTGAAAGAAGAATCGAGATATGTTATGCATACATCCCAACTACCCACAATGAATGTAATCATTATTTGATGCAAATATGTATTCATAAAAGATCAAAATTAGTTACTGTGTATACTCACTAATAATGAACTTACTAAATAAAATTTAAGATTCCCTTGCAAAAAAATTGTTAAAGCAGTATCATTTTACCCTCTCAGAACATTGTAATATTTAAAAAGATAAAAATATTTCCCTACTGATGAGAAAAATGAGAGGGTCATATTAACTTTTACAGTACCCTTTTCAACAGAGTATTCTGTATTTCTATGTTTCAGCTAAAAAGGTTCATACTGACCATGGGGCATGCTTAGCATAGTTAGAAATAACCCTAGCAATGTGACCATTCCCAATAGAAACACAAGACTGAAACATTCTATTACCATATCATGCTCAGCCTTTGGAGCCACTGGAGATATTCTGGGTATGTGGCTCTGAGCCCTTTGAAGAAGAGCCATTTGAGTCTCAATTTGTTCTGGGCAACATTTTCCTAGAGCTGAGACCAAATCAGCTCTAGGAAATGATCTCTCACTCATTTCCCTATTTTCAGGAAAATTTTTGTGACTAGTTTCTCATTTTTAAAAAATATTTTTGGACCATAGTTGACTGTACATAACTGAAATTGAAGAAAGGAAAACTCCAGATAAAGGGTGATGACTATCCTGTGGTATCACTCACCCATCTGCACCCCTGGGGAAGTGAAGCTACTGTTATGGTTGACACACTCTGTCAACTTGAGCAGTTTAGAAGTTTAACTGAGAGACTCAGCAGGGAGCCAGGGTTCTTACTTTGTAAATATCCTCATCCTGTGCAAAGGAGGGCAAGGGCATTTTGTGAGTGTTACACCCACCCTGGAGGGGGGATGGTCTGTGTAAGGGAGGAAAAGTAGTCTGTTTTCCCCCTTTGCTCTTTTTTTCACTCTGGCTGCTGCCTTGAAGTGTTGCCCCAGTGCCATGTCACCTTACCTTGGAGCCAGGTGATTATGGACTGAAATCTCCAGAAACTGTAAGCTAAATAAACCTTTCCTTGCTTCACTTTGGGTGTCAGGTGTTTTGTCCCAGCAATGAGAGAAAAGTAACCAAGACAGCTACTGTCCTTCCACCTATGGTTATGTCCAAAGATGAAATGCTTCCCAGCGGTCAACATATCTGTATTTCAGTTGAAAAGTGTACTTTTTCAGATTTTTCTGATTTCAGTTGTGTGGAATCTATTTTATTGCTGTAGTACTTGTAAGTAACTGATTGAAATATTAAGTACTTCTTGCCAATAAACATGTAAGTTAATTCTATTCAGGTTTTTTTGGAGTCTTGGTGTGCAAAAGCTAGTTTTGCTGTTTGTACATTCATTTTAATATTCTTGATCTATTCTGTGTTCTTTTGTTTTCTCCTTCAAATTTGTTCTAATATTTGACTGCTTGCCTAGTTAAA